>PVJX010005102.1:0-88186 GCA_004027295.1 Dolichotis patagonum
TAAGCTAGAGGTGAACGTTTTGGCAGGGCCTGTTTAATAACCAAGTGGCCCCTCCTTACTTACCATGAATCCCCTGGTGTTGCAGATAATGAATAGAAAGGCTAACCTAACACATGCATTAAGGGGCCCTGCAGGTTACCTCTCTTCCTTGCCAAGAGTATTTTAAAATGAGTTAGAATCTTTCATGAGGTTGACAGAAAAGCAAAGTGCATAAGAGCCAGAAGACTTTTGCTTAGGTAATAACTCCTCAAAGGAACCATTATAGTAGGTGTTGTTCATTTATGTCCTTATCTTTAAGATGGAAATAATGATTCCAGTCTGAGTAACTTTGTTTTTTGACCTAAAGAAAATACATGAGCTGATGTGTATGAAATTACTAAATAAATACCAATGTGAGAGATCATTTGTCTTCTCTAAACAGAAAAAGTGATCCGTCAGGGAGAAAATCACATAGCAGTATAATAGAAACTGGCCATGTTAAAGGAGGAATATAATTTTGACATCCAACTTCACCAATACTAATACAACTATTGAACCTCCATGTGCCTTAATCTTTGCAAGAAAGTCAAATATTACAGTCTCAAAAGGAGACATTTTCTCATTAAAATAAACAGGTCAGTTCTTCAATATTTCTGGTTAGCTCCTGGTATTAGTCATTATGCTACCCCAGTGCACTTGGAAATCCTGCATCTGTATCTGCAATACTCAGAGATTTTCCAGGGCTAAATGGGAATAGGGATGTATCCTTCTTAAGTTACAGGCCCAGAAATGAGTAATGCCTTGTATTAAGTTACTTTGTTGTTGCTGGAACAAAATATCTAACACCCAAAAATTAAGGATAAAATTAAAGGAAAAAAGGTTATTTTGTAGAAGTTTCAGCTCATAGTCAACTAGTTCCAAGGCAGGAAAATATGGCAGAAGGGCATAGCAAGGAAAAACAGTCCATGGCAGAGCAGGCAGCAGAGTCTTCCTTTCCCATTTTATTTTATTCAGGCTACAAGCCTATTGGATGGTGCCACCCACATTCAGGGTTGGCCTTTCCATTATCCACACCCATAACTATGCTAAACCAATTGGCAGACTAATTCAGTTTTCACACCTATAATCCAGTATCAGGAGTCCATGATACAGACACCTCACAAAAGCCCCACTTATGCATGCAACAGACTTTGGAGGACCATCTACTCGTAAGCTTTAACAGGGCTAGATACAGGAAATGAAGAAAGAAAAGGTTCACCCACATTAGTCACATGTCCTCGGAGACCTTGAGAAGGATTAGGAAGTCAGAGTGAAGTAATGAACTTTAGACTCACCTGTGTTCCAAGAGCAGTGTGCCATGATGGCACTGGTGGCCACCTATTCCAAGGACTTGCTTTGTTCTTTGACCCTACATTGAAGTCCAAATGTGTGGTGGGCCCCTGCACAGTGCTGCTGGCCGCTCCTGCTACTCGTTCCTTAACAGACCGTATCATGGTATGAGGGTATTTAAGGTAACATTGCTTTTATGGAGAGCAGGGTGGGCTCTGACCTTCTGGAATTACTATCAGTCTCAAAATCCTTGTGCATGAGAATCATCTGAAGAGCTATTTAAATTGACCATCTTGAAATGCAGTGTTTAACCATTCAGTTTGAATTGTCTCAAAAGGAGCCTGGAATGGGGCCTTGGAACTGTATTTTTGATGGGCATCCAGAAGGTCAGTGGCTTCAGTAATTCTAGACAGCTTAGCACCTGTTCTCCCTCTTTCCAGCACATTGTGAGGCCTGTGCCTGTGTGGTCTCAGACCTCCCGTCTCCTCCTCAGCAATGCCCATGTTGAATGTGATGCTTTTGTAGAAAGTGTCTAGACCATAGAGACTCAGTAAGTGTTAATGCCTAGCTCTTCCCTTATGACAAACATGGTCAAGAAGTAGAACTGAATTTATTTCAGATATCCTAAGGTGTGACAGCAGATGTGAAAGTAGTCACTTTCTCATCATTGAGATAAAATACTGGACACCCACAATTTAAAGGAGGAGAGATTTATTTTGCCTTATGGTTTCATAGGATTTAGTTCATGGCTGGCTGGCTCAGATGCAGAAATGGCATGGCCGAAAGTCAGGGAAGATGAAAACTATTTAATCTATGGCAGCCATGCAGCAGAGAAAAGGGAAAGCCTGTGGACAAGAATACACCCTTCCAGGTCATGCCCCCAGTGACCCACTCCAACCAGGCCCTACCCAGTGAATCAGTCCACTGATGAGTATAGTTCTCCCTCACTCAGTCACCTTCCAGACGTGCCCACCTCTGAGCACATGGCACTTTTGGGGGAAATTTTTTACCTAAATTATAAAAGACAGAGATTTGTTCCCATAACCCCTTCTTGTGTACATTTAACTCAGGAGTGTTTCCAGCAGTCAGCAGAGGTTTATCCCAGGGCACACATTGCTGAGGCTTCAAAGGTTACAGGAGCAGAAGGGTGACCCAGATGATGCCTGAGAGATAGTTATCAGCACATGATTTGGCAGCCCTTTTTGGGAGGTGAGATTTCAGCGCATAAATCAAGTGATGTTTGTCAACTGAACAGAGTGCTTATAAAATCAGCTAATATGCAGCAGAAAACACATACATACAGTAGTCATTTTTTGTGTGCTAGGACTTCAGAGGACTCAGACAGAGAAAAGTATCTGTAGACTGAACCTGTTCATGGTGTTTTGGACTTAGATGTTTTAAATGCAGATGGAGGCAGTCAGATTTCCCTGAATAAATGTGTGCATACTTAAAATCATGGTTACAGAACCTGAGGAATCTTACCACACTCATTTAGAGACCCAGTCATGACCTTCCACACTTCCTGAGCGTACCTGATGTTTGCAGTCAGAACCAGAGGCCCAAGGAGCTGAAGTGTCTTGTGTACAGAAAAGGATTCAGAATTTGATGCATAAAAACACAAAGTAAATAGCATTTAAATTCTTAATTTTAAGCCGTTAGACACTATGCTGTAGATTCCTAGTAGGTAATGCTGAATGCATTCTGCTCATTTAATTGCAGGGTTGGCAGAAAGCAGGAAGGAGGTTTATTTAATTTACTGGCCAGGAGGTGCAGCTTCAAACTCAACCATAAGCTGGTCGCACCTTCTAGAGACAGTGGGCAGAAGTGAGTAAGAATCTGTGTGTGGCTCCCAGTTGCTGGGATGGCTTTCTCTGATGTTCCCCCGTCCACTCTGCCAGATGGCTTCGGTGGTACATGTTGTTTCCTCTCTACACCCAGCTATTGGCATCTCTCCTTAAGCAAACACTTCTACTCCTCTTTTTACTGTTACCATTTAGCATCCACACAGTGTCAGGAACGTGCCAGGCAAAGGCAGTGCAAAGCCTACTCAGAGCATCTTGCCTAAGTAACCTAAAATTAATTTTTAAAGGAAAAAATGTTGACTGTTACAGACAGAAGTAGAGGATGAGTGAGGTAAGGGATTCACTATGACTCACGTTATGGGAGCTAGGAAATGATTCCTGGAGTACACAGTCAGTCATGCCGGTGTCTGGGGACGTAGTGTATTCATTGAAGCTGCATGGATGATTGAGTCACCTGCTGCACACTCACCTTTGGGACAGGCCCCCCCGATCCTGGAGTCACAGCCTTTGGAGATGCTCACGGAGGAGCCAGGCATGGCTCAAGCTTTATGCATAACAAAGAAGCAGGCCATTGGCCGTTTATAGCACGAGTGTAGGGGGTCAGAGTTTGTTACACAGCAAAGTTGAGACTTCTGCAAAACATAATGGTGAATATAAGTTCAGCAGTGGGCCAAGGAAGAAAGGCAGACACCCCATGCAGAGGGGACACAGTGTACCACGATGCAGAAACATGGAAATGTGAAGCAGGAAACCATAGCCAGGCCTGGTGGCACTTGCCGATAAGTCCAGTGCTTCAGAAGACAGAGTCAAGTTTGAACACAATCTGGGCACCTTAGCAACATAGGGAGACATTGCCTTGAAAACAAAATAAAAGTAAATAAATGAAGCAAGTTACATTTAGAAATCAGCAAGCACAGGACCGACCAAGATGTGTCACTCAGTGGGACACCTATGCAGGCCAAGGGTGTCAGGTAATCTTTTAAAGAGTAAGAAGTCACCAGCAGCTTTTCAGGAGTGTGCTTTAGGAGGATGGCTCAGGTGGTCCCAGCGTTGTTAGAAGATGGGAAGATTTTTAGAAGTGAGATGATGTGGATGAGCTTTTCTAGGGTCATTGTACAAGTTCTTGTGACCACTCTTGTGCTGTTGGCACAGCTGTGGTTGCCTAATCATTTGGGTCATTTTGAAATAAGGGAATGGAACTCCCAGCCTGCTAGATGTCCGAAACACAGAGTTTGTGTTCTCTAAAATCAAGGAATGAATTCTAGGAACACTGAAGTTCAAGAGGAGGAAGAATTACAGGCTGAGGATTTAGCTCAGTGGTTCAAGTGCTTGCCTCATAAGTGCAAGGTTGTGAGTTCAATCCCCAGTACAAAAAAAAAAAAAAAAAAAAAAGGAAGAATTTATTGAGAGAAAGAAAGCTTCTGTCTTGGAGGGACAAAAGGGTGCCTGGGAAGTGGGTGGCCTGAAAAGTGGGTTGCCTGTCAACCCTCCTTCTCAAGGGTGTTTTATTGAGCAATGCCTGGAGGGGAGGCAGGCCTAAGATAGGACAGCACTATAATCAATTAGTAAATTATAAATATAGTCACTTCAGTAATATTGATCCAACAGCAAATCATAGGATAAGCATAAGGTGGGACAAAACTATGGTCAGCCAATAAGTATACAACAAGTATAGTCACTAGGGTAATATTGATTAAATGAGGGTCAAATGGGAAAACAAGATGTGTAGCAATCGCCTATGCTATGGGTAGACAAGGACTTTCCTAGAAGGGGTGGGTAAGGAGGTTTTAGTACTCTAAGGTGATTGATGCCTACTTAGAATATCAATCATTGCTGTTCCTCCCTAGAGGTACTTCTTTTTCCTGGGCTGGCCTTCAGTGAATATGCCTTCAGCCACAGTTGTCTTCTGTACTGGCCTCTGGGGGCCCAGCCCTTCCTCACTGCCTACAGTCTTTCTACCTAACTTAGCTATCTATAATAATTTGACTCAGTTGCCTGGGCTGTGGTGTTACTAACTGCTCAAATGAACATGTTTGCTTTCCATTAGGAGCCAGTTGACTTGACTTTGTTCCTTGGTCAGTGCCAGCCTCGTAGACCTGACTTAGACCTTAACCCCTAGGGAAGGAGGCTTGGAGGAAGCACTTGGGTCTGTTTGAGTCACAAAGTTAAGGTACAAGGACAGCATGGCCTGGGGGATATAGACAGTCTTTGTCTCTGCACTGCAGGCCACAAAAACAAGCAGGGACCAAACAGCTGGCCCTTGACAAGTGCTTACTGTTCTTGCTGCTCTTGTTACATGTCAGCATTACTTGGTTTTGCATCAAATCTCAGGGAGAGGCCTTTGATAATGTTGGAAGGGGGTGGAAGGCAGTTTCTGGGGAGCAGAAAGACCCTCCACCCTGTACACTTCAGCAGAACCTGGTGGGGACTAAATGTGAAATATTGAATGTTCTTGCTTTGCCCACATAACCAGAAATAGCAGGTCCCAGGCATCAGGATTGTAGCCCCTGCCTGATCCAGGTAGTTGGAAGATGGGCTCCAGGACAGACTGAATTTTGGGCCCCCTGTGCAACAGAGAACAGCTGGAGGCTGCATGAAATGCCTTTGCTACCTTGTCTTCAAGACAGCCCCCATTTGAATGTCAGCTGCTCCCAGGGGTGTAGGAATTTGGTTTCATTTGTACTTTTCCTGAAGTGACGTTTCCTCCTGGCTTCTGGTTCACATTTTTCTACCCACTACATCTTCATCATTTGTTTTATTTCTACACAATGATAACCATTGTGTGTGCTGAGTGTCTACCATGTCCAGTGTGTTACACACACGAATTTGGTCCTTAGAACCCCAAGAGCTTGAAATACTAACCCCTACTTTTAGAGAGCGAGAGCTTCAGAGAAGCTTAAGCATCCCTCTCCCTGCCTGCATCCTCCTCTGTCCTCTCCCAAACAGCTAGCAGTGCCCTTGGGATACTGCCTGTGTGCCTTCACTCAAGCGTCTGCCTCCCCCAGAGAACTTTCTACTTCCTCCTGCCACATTCAGTCTGGTTCCCTGCTATTCGTTCCTATCTGGCACTCACAGTTTCAGAGCCTGTTATCAATACAGTCTCTGCACTGCAGTCCACAAATGCAGTTTCTCCCCTGTTAGGTTCTAGATTGAGTCCTTTAGAGGCCTCTCTGTCGCCAGTGTCATCTCTCTGAAATGACTGGGGGAACAGACCTGGTTCCCTCCTTTCTGGGGCTGCTCTTCTTCCTCTAGACCCTAAAGATGAGCACTGCGCAAGGCCAACTTCATCCACCCCTTTCCTCCCTCCCTCCCCTCTTTTCTCTCTTTCTCGCCTCCTCCCATCCTGTCCAGATGAGCTCCAACTCCAGGTCTGTGCTGTCTGCTGCCGTACCAGATGAATTCTGCTCCCCTCGAGGGTTTCAGTGACAGCCCTGCCCTGCCTGTCCCCAGTCTTGGAGGCAGCAACCAGGTGGCTCCTTTGGGTCCCACCCCTACCCTGTCCCTTGGTAGCCAACCACATAGGAGACCCTGCTGAAGCTTTGTAAGCATCTCAGCCCCAGTGCCTCCTCGACCCATTTGCATCTCTTCCTCCTCCTTGGTCCCTAATTCCTCATGTCTTCCTGCAGTGGGGACAGACGCAGGTATCTCCCAGACTGTCCCTCCTATCCCATCTGCCCCTTGACCCCCTCTTCTCTGACCTCCCTTCAAATTCTGCAGCTTTAGACAAGCAGATTTCCTCCGGCACCTGCTCTATGGTTCCATCTGCTGTTCCGTGGCATGGAAAATTTCTTTCCACCTCTCATCTCCAAACACCGACCCAGCCTCTGCTCAAATCCTGCTCCCTTATTTCTAAAATTAATACATACTCCATGTTACCTTTTAGAGTAGCAGATTCTCATTGTAAAGTTTTTTTTTAAATAACAGAATAATAAACAGAGATAAAAATCATTTATAGCACCACCACCCAGAAATTATTACTGTGTGTACATATTTCAAGGGCTGAATATACATCCATAACTAAAGTATATATTATTTTTACATATTTGGCATTATGCCATTTATGTATTTTATCTTTGTTCTCTAAGCACTGTGTCATGAAAATTTTCCCATCTCACTAATCTGTCTTTAAACAGAATTTGTAATAGTTGTATAATAGCCCATCATTTGAACATGCAACTGATTTATTCCATCTGTCGTCCACTGGAGGTCATTCTGTTGCTTCCAGATTTTCAGCCTTATAAATAACAAATGTCCTTGTTCCCTAAGTTGAGCCATTTGCTTTCTTTGTCATAATACAGCATGCATTACTCTGCAGACGCAAGGTGCATTTATTGAGTGACTGCTGAGTGCCACCTACAGACTTAAGTGGTATCCTTTCTTGCGTACGCCCCAGAGCCACCTTGTAAAAGAGATATTATTAGTGTCTCAAGTCATTTGACTTGTGACACCCAGTTGGCAGGTTCTGAGGTCCAGGTTTGGATGCAGGCTTTGACCCCGTATTCACCCCGTAATGCCCTGTTCTGCAAGAATGTTAACAGTGCACGGGCAGGTCATGCAGCTGAGGCAGGGACCAAATGATGCCATTTGCTCCACTGTGATTTCCCAGCTAGATTATACAGTCTTTTGGAGGATTTGATGGATACTTCTGGGTATAATTTTACAGCTAATCAGAGTGGGAAGGAATTCTCTCACTGTACAAACGAAGGAACTGAGTGGTCCAAGGGATATGTACAGTGTCAGGCCAGAAGCTGTGCTGTATTTGGTAGCATTTGGTAAGTGGATCTTTACAGGATTACCATCTTGCCAGCGCGGTGACTCATACCTCTAATCCCAGCACTCGGGAGACTGAAGCAGGAAGATCACTGTGAGTTCGAGACCAGCCAGGGCTACAAAGTGAGTTCAAGGCCAGCCTGAACTGCATAGTAAAACCCTGTTTTTTAAAAAATAAAAATAAATAAAAAGATGACCATCTTTATTATCTGGCCTGCCAGAGGCAAGGTCTGGGTGAATACTAACAGAATCATGTAGAATAATATAGATAATATAGAATTATATATTTTCTTTGCTGATGTGTCAGTAATTGTAGCTCTATTGAGATGAAGTAAAGCTTGTCCCATCCACAGGACAGTTCCAGCCACTGTGCCATATCAGCATTGGTGTAGAGCACAGTATTGTTCACCAGTGCTGCCTCAATTTGCTTCAGCGAGAAGAGCACCATGAAAAGAGCGTGACCCCAGCCTAGGATTCCATGCCCCAGAATTTGAAAGCTTCAGCTTCTCATTGTACTTTACCTGGGTCTGGCCTCTCCAGGCAGGTACTTCTCAGACTGCAGAGTCAGGAGGAGGTGGAGTTGTTCATACACAGCTTGCCTTGGACTCAGGAGGGCAAGTGAACCCGTGTTTCTCACCAGCTCCCAGGCACTGCTGGTGCTGCTGCCTGGGGTCCACACATAGAGAGCTACTGCCTTAGGCCATTGGAAAGATGTAGGAGCTGGGGATGTAGCTCGGTGGTACAGTACTTGCCTAACATGCACGAGGCTTTTAGACTTATGTATAGTATCTCTGGTCCTTCTATTTAAAATGGCAAAAGCTGTGTGATTTAAATTATGTTCCTTTATATCACTTGAAACCCAAATTGCTTTTGCCATTGTGTCATAGCCTAGAGAGTGGACTGAGCCTCTTCCTTTCCTGTTCAGCCCTACACCCCAGAGCCATAGCTGCAACTTGATATCCTCCCTACCTGCCCTCCACACACTTGTAACGTCAGGATCCTGCAGTCACATCGAGGGCTCTGTTAGCACTGATGTTCCAAGCCTAGGTCTCAGCAAGCTGGGTGGGCCCTGCACTGCTGCCTTGCTGGTCTTTGACAGCTATTTCTTCCCAGGTCTGTTTGAACTGACACTTCTCCAGGACTCCAGTAACCAACTTCCAGCCCCCACATTTCACTGGGGACTGGGCCTCCTCTGCATCCCTAGCCCACCTATCAGGTTTGAGAACTTGGCAGCCAGTTTGAAGAGAATCAAGTTTGTTCTACATCTTTGGACTCTGAAACTGGGCTGCCACTGCTCTGTACTTACCTGACAAAAATCCCAGAAGCTACCGAGTCCTGCCTGTGGGAATGCAGCTCTGCTGTCAATGTGAAGGGGTCCCTGGTGAGGACCTAGACTCCACAGTGCAGTTTCTCAACCTGGGCAAAATGGGCTCCTGAGACCCAACACTGCCCTGCTGTGGGGACTGTCCTGTGTGATGTGCTGCTAAACACAGCATCCCTGGCCTCTACTCACTAGGTGCCCATGCCACAAATTCCCAGCCATGGTGAGCCAAAGTGTCTCCCGATGTCACCAAATGTTCCGTGGAGAGGTAGCATTCCTCCTGCATTGATAATCACAGTTTTATGGCATTATGACCATCTAGCAGTTTACTTACTATTGCAAGGCAGGTCCTTTCACCTACACTGAGTCATTTAGTGCTCATACTACCTCCAAGCAATGAGTAGCATTTTCTAGACAAGGAAAGTGATGCCTGGGGCAATTCCGTGTGAGTGGTGACAGTGTAAGCACCAGGGCCAGAATTTGAATCCAGGTTGATATGACATCAGAGCCTGGATCTCTGGGATGTGTGATCACAAGGAGAGTATACCCAGTGGCAGAGTTATTTTAAGGTTGGGATACTTTGCAGGCAGCTGCGACCAGGTAGAGGTTTGACAGGCCTCACAGAAATAGACTTGGAAGGTTGAAACCGCAGCATACACTCTGCCACTCAATTCAATGCCCCTTGGCCTTGCTTGTGTCTGTAGCATTCACAGTGACTCCCATCCCAGTGTCTGCTCTTGGATGCAAGCCCTGACACCCAACTTATTCAAGTCCCTTAGCCTGTGTGCCTGAAGTCATATTCCCAGGAAAGGCAATGTGATTGGCTCAGCCATGGTGAGTCCTTTGTTCCTGGGCCAATCAGCAGTGTTTTTTCGGGGTAGTTAGGTGAGAGGAGCCAGCCACTGGCCTCCTCCATAGCCCTGCACTGTTACCACTGCCCCTTAGCTCCCCTTGTTTGGTGTTCACCATGGCAACTGAAGCCAATTTTTCCCATCACCTTGTGAGGAAATATTTTACTGTCCAGTACCTAGGCCACAGCTTCCTACAGAGAAGCTGTGGGAGATGCGAGCAGACACATCTGTTCCTTCCATTTAGCGAACCAAAGGAGCTAGATCAGCCCCCCCAGAAATTGATTTTTACTAACACTTAATGAAGAGTTAGCTAGTTAATAGCCCCTGACAAATCCGAAGGCTGTTAGGGGCCTGACAACCCAGGCATTAACAGCAGCAGTGTCCAATTTCCAAGAGATTACTGACATTTAGGGCTACTCAGAAAGACAACAGAGAGGAAATATTCAGAGTTGCTTCAGGTACAGCGAGGGAGAGAGAAAGGAAAAGAAAGAGTGACAATTTAGTGATGTGTGGTGACACTGGCATCTCTGAACAAGAGCACAAGTTGCACATGGAGCCTTTTAATCATAGAAGAGTTCAGGACCAAAGAAGCAAGAAATAGCAACAGAATTTCTTGCAGCTAAGGAGAAATTCAGCAGGCCCTCAAGACCCCTGATGTTGTCTAGGGAGTTCCCAGAGGTCTCTGCCTCCTATCTGGGTGGCAGACAGCTGGTGGGAGTGATGGCTAATCTAAAGTACACTTAGGTACTTGTCATGCGAGATGATAGTGGCCCTCTGGTTTCCTAAGAAATTCAGGAGCTTTGTCTATCAATGAAGTTGGCATTCACAGTATGGATGTCCTTGGCACCTGTGGCCCTTCAGAGACCTGCAGGCATCTAGCAGGTGTAGATAATATGCTGACGGGGACTGAGACCAGGCACATTGGCTGGCCCCTGCCCTCAGGGTAGGGGGTGCTCATGAACTGTGGAGAGGTGACTGATATACGAGCTCTGCTGCTAATGCAGTGTAGCGGGAGCACCCATGGGAACAGAAACCAGCACACAAAGAAGCCCAATTCAGTCTTCTCTGAGAGAAGTGACATTGCACCATGTCACAGAAGCATGGTGCTGTTGTCTAGACATTCATGAAACAAGCTCTGGATCAGAAGACTTGTCCTGGCCCCCTCAATCTAGTCCATTAATAAATGCTGTCTGCTCTGTCCCCAGGTGACATCCCACTCTTTCACATTGTCCATCTTTGGTCCACTTATGTTACAGTTTCACATGTGGCTGGATCTAGATGTGTGACACTGGAATTGATTCATGGTACAAAGCTAGGATGAAGGGTGTTAGGATTAAGGGTGTGAGTGCTACCTGCCCTAAGTAGCCTGGAAAAGAGATGAGGGACAGAAAAAGCTGTCTGTGGTCATCCCTTGTTGCTTTGCTACCTTCTCACAATGAAGTGTTTCTCCTCTGCGATGCCACCTAGCCTCGGAACCATTTATGGATTGAAGCCTCTACAGACTGTAAGCCAAACTTTTCTTCTTTTAACTTTGAGTGCTGGATATTTTGTCTTGGCCAGCAGAAAAGAAAGTGATACCAGAAAAGTGGGGTCATTGCTATGACATCATTACATGACCATGTGGCTCAAGAGCCTGTGGAACTTGTTTGTGGGTAAAGGAAGAGTTAGGAAAGGTTAGGAGATGCTGGCTGAAACAGAAGAGGTGGAATGCCCTAGGCTATACTTGATGGGAGATTCTGGTCAGAGCTCAGAAGACCAGAATGCTGATAAAAGTGCTGCCAGTAAAGAAGAGGTTCAGGAGGTTTCTTCTGAGAAGAAAGATCTCACTGGCTGATGGATTCCAGAATGTGTGTGTTATGGCTCTGTGGAAAGTTTGTCTGCATTTTACTCATGTGCAGAGACTTTGCCTCATGTCCAGAGACTTTGCCTAAGACTGAGGTAAAGGATGGTGGACTAATTAATCTTCAGAAGAAATTTCAAAACAGCCTAATGTTGAGGTAATGGCATAGGAACTGCTGGGTGCTTTTAGTTAGATTTATGCTGAGAATCAAGAGCAAAGACTACAGCAGCGTTATTTAAAACATTTCGACTTTGGCCACAAAGGAAGCTACAGTAAAGTTGTAGCCTGCAAAGATGGAAGAGAAGAGAAATTGGTTACTAAAAAGATTAGCAAGAAAAAGTCAAGTATTTCAGAAGAAAATAGAAAAGATGCCTGAGAACATCACAAAATCAGCAGGACTGCAGGCTCTGTAGTCTCAGAGTTGCAAAGGTAAAAGGCTTTACTTTGAGAACAGAGCCACAGAGCACCATGTTCCAGAATGATGGTGATCTAGAGAAGTTGCTCCTCAGGATTTTCTGCATAGCCACTTGAGTACTACAGCCAAGAGAGAAGAAAGTGGGGTTACTACTTCAGCTGGCGTAGACCTTGGTGTCATCCACGTGGCACCAGTTTTAGGGGCATGCAGAATGGAAAAGTTGTGAGGTCAGGAAGGCTTTCAGTCAGATTTCAGAAGGCTTGAGAGGCCAAGCAGTGTGCCCCTGAGAGGGAAGTATGCGAAGTTGTGTGTGTAAAGCCAGTAGTGCACTGGAGACCCCAGAAGGTTGGAGAAGCCAGGAACTTGAATTGTCTAAGAAAAGCTGCAAGACATGAGCAAAGCCAGCCAAAGAAAGAAGCCATGAGAGTGACCCAGAAGTGCTGTAGTGGTGGAGCCACTGAACCCTTTTGGAGTTCACAACTAACCACAGATTTCTGGGGATGCTGAAAGTGGAACTGTGGGATTTAATGTTTGCCTTGTTGGATTTGGGTCTTGTTATGTCCCCATTCCTTGCTACCCTTGTTTGTAACTTTTGGAATGGAAATGTCTATCTGGTGTGAATGTTGAAGAGTTTAACTTGTATTTGAATAGGAGCTTGCAGCTAAGAGTTCACCTTAAATCTTTGAAGAAACTGAACTTGGACTTTTCTGCAATGCTGAAACTGTTAGAACTTTGAAAATTCTTGAAAATGGACTAAATGCCTTTTGTATAAAGGAATATGTGTGAGTCTTTGGGGGATCTGAGGTAGAATGTTAGATGTCCCCCCAAAGCCTCGTGTAGTCATAGGCATTGATTTTTCAGAGGTGGCTGAATCTAGAATGTGTAATGTTGTAATTGACTCATGGTGCAATGCTAGATTCAAGGCCACTAGGATTAAAGGTGTGAGTGCTACCCTATCCTCCCAGATTTCCCAGATAAGCCAGAAGGGATAGAATACTGTGATAATCCATTGTTGCTTTGCTATCTTTTGTCCACCAGGAACTGTTTCTCCTCTACAATACCATCCTGCATTGGAGGCAGTTGATTATGAAACCTCTACAAACTGTGAACTAAATAGACCTTTCCTCCCTTAGCTTTAGGTATCAGATATTTTGTCTCAGCAATAAGAAAAGTAACTAAGACAGCTGTGATTGTCCTGGTTCCCACCATCACCACCACCTACTGCATCCATTCCAGATCTGTCGCTCAGCAATCAGAATGATCTTTCAGGTTGTGTCCCTACTCCCTGTGTTTTGGTGGTGTCCAGCTCTATGCAGGAGAGAACCCAGAGCACTTATCACAATCAGAGGAGAGAGCCTGCTTCATCTTTAATCTGTGTCTGTCCACTAGGATGCAGCTTCTGGACTCTTCCTAACATCACACTCATCTGCTTCCTTGTCCCAGGCCTCTGGCCACTCAGCAGAGTTATCCCCACTCCATCTCAGTCTCTCATCTCCCTTTTGCATTTGTTTTATCGGGCTTATTATTGCCTAGAATAATTTTGTTCATTTATTTGACGATGATAGAGGTATAAATAATCAGGAGAACAAAATGAAGAGTACATGGTATTAGGGGCCTCAGTAAGGTGGGAATTCAGTGGGGAGGTGAATGGGAACTCGAATTTGAAATGCTGTGGGGGTTTATAGGTTAAGACATGGGTAGAGAGGATTTGGGGGAGGAAGCACAGAGGACAGGCACCCTAAGAGAGCAGCTTGGGTAATGTGCTATAGTCTGGTCCACAGAGAAAGGTTGGATGAGATCTGCCGTGGGCATCTAGGCTTCAGCTTGTGGTCAGTATGGGTCAGCAGTGCACAGGGAGAGAGACACTAGGCCTCAAGATTTGCCCAAAGGAACCAAACAAACAGTTGGGGGTTTGAAAGCAGAGTTGAGGGGTTTTTGTTTTTGTTTTTGTTTTTGTTTTTTAATAGTAGCTGGGAGCCATGCCCAGCAAGAAAGGGAGAGTGTGCTAAGTCCAAAAATTTCAGCTTGGTCTAGGAATCAGGGAGGGCTCTGGAATAATGAGATCTTGTTTTCCATGGTGTTCCTGTGTGCTAGGTTCATGCTTGCCTTTGAGAAATCAGGGAGGGTGGGGGCACAGCTATGAAGTCAGCAGATTAGCTTCTGAGATGATGCAGACATTTCCCCCGACAGCTTCCTCTCTCCTCTGCTAGCTCAGGCTGCACAGAAGTAAAGGGCTGCACAACGAGGGTCAGATGTTCAGTGTAATTGCACAGCCATGAGGCTTTTTATTTAACATCCAGATGTCAGTGCTATTTTGGGCGGGTGTACTGGGGCACAGTTAGTGATGACCTCACAAGGGTGTGACTTTACAGGTTAAATGACACAGCCACAGGAAGGGAACCAATCTCCAGTCTGCCAGCCCCATGTCCCCAGCCCTGAAATTCACAGCAAACGCAGAGACCCTAAGTGCATGCATCCAGGTAGTCACCATAGCCTCAGCCCCTCCTTACTGCAAAATGCTGAGAATGAACAAAACTCCAGAGATCAGTCTAAGCCTTTGAGAGAACCTTCTTCCTTGGACAGAACTCTACATGAACCCTGGGCCTGAGTCCCTTTCCTCTCCTTTAGGATGGAAAGGAGCACTAACTTCTCAGCAGTCTCTCAGCTCTCTGACCATGCATAGGATCCAGTCCTACATTTCAGGAAAAGAGGATGGTAATTCCTGTGTGGCAGAGGTGGACAAGGTGAGACCATGTGTGCTGTCCTATAAGGTAGTATGTGAATGTGCATGGTCACAGAAGCAGGTTTCCAAAGAGCAGATCTTCAGTGAAGAGCAGTTTAAGATTAGGTAGAACCTCAGAGTTCATTCAGGTCAAAGTCTGTGTCACTGAAAGAGTTCTTTCTCAGGTGTTTCCAGAAGGTGGTCACAGGCACTGCTTGTTACCTCCAGCCGCAGGATGATTTCTCCTTCCACGCTTCTTTATTCTAGCCATACATGGGTCTGAGTACTAAAATGCATTTAAAGCTGGATGCAGTACACATATCTGTCACTCCAGCACTTGGGCAACTGAGGCAGGAGGATCACAGTGAGTTCAAGGCTAACCTGGAATACATAGTAGGTTTAAGGGATAGCAAGACCTTGTCTCAAAAACCAAATAAATGAGTGTGTGAATGAATGAATGAATGGATGGATGGATGGATGGATGGATGGATTTTGACTGCATTCACTTACATGAAACTTGGCTGCATGTAGTTTTCAAGTTGTCATTTTGCTCCTCAGGATGCCCTGTCCCTTCTGCTGGCCACTCTGCATGTGGCTGTCAAGCACCTGAAATGTGGCTGGTCCTAATTGCCATGTATTGTGTGAACGCAATGCACAGTGGAACTTCAAAGACTTTATATGAAGAAAAGAATACAAACCATCTCACTAATAAATTTATACTTATATTAGTACATTTTATGTTTATATTAATTTTACATATTTTTCTTTGTGTGCTGAAATGGTTTAAGTACATTGAGTTAAATGAACCATGATTAAATTTCATGTTTTTTATTTGTATGATGTAGTTACTAGAAAAATTTAATTTGTGCCTCATGTTATGCTTGCAATGGACAGTGCTACTCTAGAAGCACATAACATGACCTGGATTCAGCTCTTTGATCTGTCTTTCTGGTGTTTTAAGATGGATATTTTATGCTCCAAAGACTGTTCTTGTCATTTGTTTCACAAGTGTTCCTTATGTGCCTGTTATGTGCCAGGCACCTGTGCAGAGGTAGTATATGAGTCTGTTTTCCATCTCTATAATAAAATACTTGAGGTTGAATAACTTATAAAGAGGAAAAGTTTATTTAGCTCACAACTTTGGAGGCTGAAATTTCAGACAGCCTTGTGCTGACTCCTGGCTACGGTGTGCTGTGGTGGATGGCATGATGGTGGGAGGATGTGCTAGAGGAGGAGATCACATGGTGAGCTAGGAAGCCAGAGAACAGGAACAGCCAGACTCATTACTTTATCACAGCTCCTCTGGAGGAGCTGAAGTTCTGATGAGAATAACTATCTCCATCCTTCCTACCACAGCACCCCAATGACATACCCAACTCCACTTGACCCCCATTAACTCTCAACTTCACCACACTTGGGACCAAGCTTCCAACACACAAACCCCTGGGGACAAGCCTCATCCACACCATTGCAGGACAGACGTGACAGTGTCCAGACTCGGGCAGGCCTTTCTCTCCAGGAGTCACAGCTTGCTCCTGGGGAATGACAGATAAGCCATCAAAAGGTCTCCCATGCAGCAAGGCAGTTCAGGAAAGCAAGACAGGGCTCTGATTTCAAATGCACCTCCTCAGAGTCTCTGCTCTGCTTGTTTTAAACATGGTTTTTAAGGATTTGTAACAGATTCAGTTACAAAAATGTTGACAAGATAGTGCATCGCGTTCTTACATGCCCCAGAGCCAGTCCCTCCTTTTATTAGCATCCAGTGTTGTTATAGTAGAGCCTTTGTTACAATTAATGGACCAGTATTGGGGCATTGTTATTAGCTAAAGCCCATACTTTATTCAGCTGTCCTTAATTTTTAACTCTTATCATTTTCCATTCCAGGATCCCATCTGGGACATCACATTACACTCAGTCATCCTGACTCTGCAAGCCCTCGTGCTTCAGATGTTCCTTTTGTGATGACCTTGATGGTCAGGAGGAGTGCTGGTCAGGTGGCTTGCAGAGGGTCACTCTGCTGTGATTTTCTGATATCTTCCCATAACTGGACTGGGTGAGGGAAGCGTGGTCTTCAGGGTAAGGACACAGCAGTGAAGTGCAGTCCTCCTCCTACTCTAGCCAGGGGACATCCAGTCCACTGGCCTTGTCATTGTTGTAGTTGACCTTACGCACCCAGCTGAGGGTGCATTCTCAGATCTGTCCACCGTGAAGCTGCTGTCTTTGCTGAGCTCCTGGGAAGGGAGATGTGCCGTGACCTCCACCTCCTGAGCATGACTAGTCCACAGATTCGCACTGTTGCAATTATTGATTGATGTCAGTATGGATCTATGGATATTTAATTTGTTCAGGTTTATAATACATCGCTTAATTATTCTGGCTTTGACCAGTATAGAGGGTTCCTTCGATCTACCTGTGTCCCTCTGACATGCTGTGATTGATTTTCTTTTTGGATCTATTCCTTTCTGCTGCTCTGAGATGCTCCATACTCATCTTGGGACACTTCTGTGCCCATGCTATGGAATCATTCTGCAGATTAAATGAGTTACTAGAAGTAATTCTTTCTGTCTTTTCTGTCTGTATACTAGTATAAGTAGCCTGTTTTAAAGAACTGAATCATCAAATTGAGCTCTTTATCACATAAAAAAATCCTTGTTTTTTTTTTTTCTTTCTTGCACTCCCGCTTATGTCAAAATTCCCTAACATAGACTCTGCAGCTTATCTTTTACTCCAACAGCTGAACTTGTTGAGTCTGGGGTTGCAGCTTCCTGCCATCACCTCCCATGACCTTGCGCCCGGAGGGCCTTGTGCCATGCAGAGAAGTCAAGGTCAGCAACGCATGCAGCTTTACCCAGTCTGCTGTGGCCGCCAGTCCCTGGGTGTCTGGCTGCAGCCCCTCCTGCAGGCAGCGTCTCCCCATCTCGAACCTGATCTAGCAAAGTGCATCACCAGTGGAGTTCACTGCCTCCTTTAATTTAGCCACACTGGTGACCGTGTGACAACAGGAGATGAGCTTGGTTGGCTATAACTTGTTTTCAGGAAACCCATTTGCTTTCCTATTTATTGCCTTATTTTTAGGATCCACAAAAGATTGGTCGACTTTGTGATTTTGCATGTCATTACCAGCATCCACCTCTATTTATCAGCCTTGCATTTTCTTGGTCTTTGCATATTTTTCACATGAGGTCTCTGTGTGCAGTTTTGGTGGCATTTAATACCCAGGGCAAGCAAAAGGATTTGAGGTCATTTGAAGCCATATTTAAATGTCCTTTCATCTCTCTCTCTCTCTCTCTCTGTCTCTCTCTATCACTCATATTTCTGAGTATCAGTTCCTTCATGGACATATTTGTGCAGACTCTTGAGGTTTAAGACCATTTTCCCTGAACTGATGAAAAAACTCATACAAAATCATCGGCAAATTGAGTACAGTTCTACTCTATCCACAGGCTCAGCCTTGGACGCCTGTCCTTTGCCACTAGGTCTTCCTCTCTGAGTCTTGTCAGAACCACAGCCCCTCCTGGGTCCTTCCAGGGCCCACCCATCTCTCTTTTCTCTCCAATCTTAAAAACAGGTGACTTTGCCCATTATTTTTCCCTAGAAACTCCACGTTGAGCCAAGATATTCTATGTGAAATAGTGCCTCATCTGCTGTTTCCTCTTTCATGGGATGAATGGGAATGTTGATTATTTCCGTTTCTTCTCTCCGAAGCCATGTTCCCTGTACTTTCCTTTTCAAATAGTTTTGGTTCTCTCTTACTAATATCGAGATAAGTCTATGCTGACCCTCGTTGCTCTTCCCTTCTGAGGAGAGAAGGCCCTGTCTTGTCATTGTCATCTGCCTGTCTTCTGGATGCCAAGGACTTGGGATCCTTGAGGTAAATCCCAGCATCTGGAGTTGATACAGAAAACTAAGTTAACTCCATTCCCAGGTCATGTCTGGAAACCTTTGGGTTCAGTTGTCTTTACTGTGTCACGCAGTCCACTCTTTTATAACTTTCTCCCTCTAACCAGAAGCTGCTTGCCCCACATCACAAAGCCTCCCATCTGCTTCCTTGCAGAAGGCCACCCTGGCCTGGCAGCTGACCTTCTCATATGTCACTGCGCCAGCTGGCTGCTGGGTGGCACCTGTCTCTGGAAGCCTGGCAGGCTGTGCATTCTCTCCACTTCTGTATTGGTGGGGCCCAGTGTCCACCTGGACTGCAGATAAGAAGGGGTCGGCTGCTGGGTACTCGCACACACTTATAACCCCAGCTCCTCAGGAGGCTGAGATAGGAGTAGCACAAGTTCAAGACCAGCCTGGGAAATTCTATCTCAAAATAAAGTAAAATTAATAAATAAAAGCATGTCATTACAGGAACAGAGGAATCCCAGCAGAGGAGAGCTCAAGCGAGAGGTCACTGTATTGTTACCTTATTGCTATGGGACTCTTGCTTTCTGCAGAGATAGTGGTTAAAACTGAGAATGTGGTAGGCAGCAAGCATCACTGCTGTCTTCAGAGAAGACAAGATGCAGTGTCCTTTCAGTCAGAACACTGCCTTCTGCCAAGTGCCAAAGCAGACTGGGATAATCGGACCCAGAGATGGACCCTCACAGGCATGAAGCCCTGTCTTGGTGTCTATCTTCCTCTCCAGCCTCAGTGGTTCTTTGGTCTTAGAAGACCAGCATCGAAGGCAGTTGGGCAGATCTAGACAGTGACAAGAAGGTTTGCTGCCCCTCTGTGCCTGCGTCCTCAAAACTCCTGGGCCACCACACACGTGACACTCAAAGGCACAGGGCTCTCACTGTCCCTTCCATCCATCAGTGGGCAGATGAGGCCACTCCGAGGGAGAGGTGCCTTGCTGTAGGTGACAGCAGAATAACAGAACCTGAAATTAGATGCAACTCTAGTAATGATTATTTTTGTTATATATATATATATATAGAAATTTCCAGTACTGAATGGGAGCTGAATCCAGCGCCTTAGCACTGACCTACAGTGCCATCCCTTTTTATCTTGTGACAGAGTCTTGTTAGGGCTCTACAGTTGCCAAGGCTGGCCTCAGATTTTCAGTCTACCCGCCTCAGCCTCTGGGAGTATAATGTTGGTTTTGAATAAGGCCTAATGTTAAATTCTGTGTCCAGCCGGGTTCAGGACTCCTGACCTTTATCATCTCCTTTTGATTGTAGCTGATTCATAATGTGAGCCCCACCTTGGAGGCAGAGAAGGGAGGGGCCGTGCCTTCAGTGGCACAGCTGGGTGGGGTCATGCCTGATTAAATGCAGCCATCTCATGCATGCATGTGTGTGTATGTGCATGGTACTGAGGGCTGAACCCAGCACCGTGTGCTGACTGTCCACCCTACCCCTAAACATGCACATGCAACGCCAGCTCTTGTGTATTTTGTAAGTTTCCTAAGTTGCCTTTGAACTCATCCTCCTCCTCCTTCAGCCTCCCACATGGCTGGGATTATAGCTGCGAAGCTGCATGCAGCCTTGTTTTGAGAACTTTACTGGGTCCCTAAATAAATAAGAATGTGCACACACACACGCGCACACACACACACACACACACCTGATCTTTATGGTATCCATGCATCCCTGGGAGATAAGGATATTATCCAACCAACTGGGGAATAAATCGTCCTGAAAGTGTGAATTAAATGCTCTGCTATTTAGAACAAGGGGGCCTACGAGCTCTTAAACAGTAATCAGGGTTCATTCCTTGAGTTTTTTTTCACAGTGCTAGGGCTTGAACCCAGGGATGCTCTGCCACTGAGCCACAGATACATTCCTAGCCTGTTTGTTGCTTGGTTTGTTTGGAGACAGGTTCTCTCAAAGTTATCCAGGTTGGCCTCCAACTTGCAATCCTCCCGACTCGGCCTCCTGCACAGCTGGAGTTGGAGACTTGTGCCACCTCACCTGTTGAGTTTGGCTCCTTTTAGTCTGTGAGTTAAGTTTACCAGAAGGCTGAGATCAATCCTCAGCTTTCTGTGTGGGACTGGTGCTCTCTGGGAAACAAGTGTTCCGAGCCCATACCAGTGAAACCGCCATCAGGGGGCAGGTGTCCACTCAGGTCCTCATTCCCACCTGTGTCCTGGGACTACCGGGACAAAATACCACAAGTGGGTGGCTTGAAGCCCTGGAGGTTTCCTCTCAGAGCCTTGGAGGTCAGAAGTCACAACCCGATGCATCAGTGGAGTTAGAGTTGTCATTCTGGAGGCTGCAGGGGAGAATCCGTCCCAAGCCCTGGTGGCTGCTGCCAGTGCTCTGTGCTGTTTAAGCTGTTCATGCATCACTTCAGTCTCGCCATAACCTTCACAACATCATCCCTTCTGTGAGCGCGCCTCCCTGTCCTTTCTGTTGTAAGGACAGTGTCATTGGGTTTCGGATCTTTCTTAAGTCCAAGGTGGTCTGAGCTCAAGATCCTTAATTTCGTCTCAGTGACCCTGTTTCCATGGAACCACACAGCTTCCATGTCACTGGTTAGTACTTGAGCAAGTCTCTGTTTGGGGACACTGCTGAGGCCACTCTGTGTTTTGTCATCAGGTCAGTGGGGAAGTTGCAGCAAGTCATGGGGAAAGAGAAGTGCACCCCTTCCTGCCCCAGCTTTGACATGAACCAAGTCCTGTCCTTGGGGAGTGTCTTCTGTGAGGAGAAAGGCCACTGCCACCAAGCCCGGAGCAGGTTGCTGAAAAGGCTGCATTTGCTATGTGCCCCTTTCTGAGAGGCAGATGGGTGCCATGAGGTGGGGCCTGGGTTCAGTGACTTCCCAAAGCCCCTTGCACCTCACCATACATCTTCTCCAGTGGCACGGGCCCATCCCAGAGGTCCCTTTTGTCCCCATCTCCACCTCCCTTGTCCTGAGCATCTCTTCAGGGCTTGACAGAACACATGCTGGGTACAAGGGGACACTTGTCACTTCATTCATTATCCAGCCTGTGAGCAGTGGCTGGCAAGTTGCCCTGACCAGATGGTGCTCAGGGAGCCCAGGGCACTGCATTCCACAGTAAGCCTAGTGGTCTGGTTCCCTGGATCTGGAAGCCAAACCCATGATGGATGGAGAGAAGGGGAGTGGACAGAGGCAGGGGACTCTGCCTGGGGATCCCAGCAGGCCCTGATCCCAAATCACCCTGGTGTAGTTTTCCCTACAACCCTTCCATGGCGTGGAGCCTGTGCTAAGCAAGGTGAGGCACTGATGTGTGTGTTTGGGTCTAAGCTCCTTTGGGTACTTCTTTCTTATATTCTGCTTATGGTACCTAGTGACATGCCTTGCACATGTTGAATACAGTTAATGTTAGTGAATTAATAATATGTGAATTCCTGCCTTTACATTAGATCAAGTACACGAGGCATAGTTGAAAAATACTACAGCGTATGTTTAAATTTCTAAGAATTACAGTAAAAGGAGCATTGCCATAAGCCCCCCTCAAACACCCCCCTCCTCTTCAAGCACACTTAGCCCATTGTGCTCACCACTTCCTGGAGCACTTCTGGAAGTCTCTCTCTTGTGTGTTTTCAGTTGTGCTGTTGTGGCTGCCTCAGTGACCTAAATCAATTCCAAACATTTACCTTTCATGGTCAGTTTGACTTTAGGAAAGAGCCATAAGCCACATGGTGTAAGATCTGGTTAAATAAGGAAGATGAGGACACCGCCATATCGCAATGTGTCTTTAACTGTAATAAACTGTTTTATTTAAATATTCACCATATTTTTCCATCACTCCTCATATGGTTGGTGCTTAATAAGTGATCCTTGCTCTCCTGCGTTCCCTGTCCTTCCTGGGATCTGGCTTGTGTGGAGGTTATCTGCCTTCTTCCCACCAGTCATCCCTTAAAGAATTATAGGACCACCGTCACCAGTCTGAGAGTGACAGAAATTGATGTAGACATGGGTGAAAGGGAGGTTGCTGAGCGCCACCCAGGGATCTTGGAGGGACAGAAGCACAACAGGGCAGATGTCCCCACCACTCATCCTCGATGCTCACTACTGATTCATTAAGAGCTGGCTACTCTCAGTGTCCTGAGACCAACACTTCCCACCCCAGGGGTTTGCTCCCTGAATCACCCCGGAGGCATCTGCCTTCAGTGACTTGCTGTGAAATGGCCAGGTCCCAAGGCTGAGGGAGCTCTCTGTCCAGAAGACCCTGACAAAGCTAAGAGGTCCATTTCTGAGGGGATGGGGCTGCAGAAGAGGCAAGGCCTGCAGGAAAGCTGGGCTGAGCAGCAAGCTAGTGAGGAGAAGCAAGAGGGCACCTCCCCCACCCTGGACACCCAAGCTGGTTTCCGTGTCTTCACACACTTTTGTATGAGAGACTCCTGGGGGGGTACAAAGCTTTCACTGCATGGGATGATCCTCGCAGCTCTGGGAGAGGTAAGCAGGGTGCACCTTTTGGCAATACCTACCAACTGCCCCGAGGGGCATCAGCAGACAGCCATCTCATATCCCTGGTCCCTTGGGAGTCACCAACCTGCTGTTCCTGCTCAGTCTTCAGCCCCTCCTGGAAGTCTCTTTGGAACAGGACGAAGAGCAAACCCTCAACATTGCAGAAATCAAAGTGAGAGGAAACATGACCCGACTTAAAGCTTTTCAAGTACCAGAGAGACAGGCATACACATGGAGTTTCCATCCTGTTCATTCCAAGAGGTTCCAAGACAAAAGTTCTTACAGAATTAATGAGTGAGTCCCCTCTTCCTGGAAACCAAGCCTGGAGAGCTGAAAACTCATTTTGCTTTGATTAGGAGGGGTTCCCTGTTCCCCCACTCCCCAGGGACACTTGCTCATATTATCCTGCTTTGAGCTGGGGCTGGAGGGAGACCTTGAAAAGGTAAACTTCCCTTTGGGGAGTCTGGACACCTGTATGGTCACTACAAAGACCACTGTGTGGAAAGGTCACTGAGAAAAATAACAAAAATAGGCTTTCAGGATTTTACTGCTAAAAAGAAAAGCCTTTATCACCTCTAATTATCACAGCCAATCCTGACTCTGGTTCCCCCTGGAATCCTGATGGCTTCAGAGGGCTTTGCATGTTTTCAGTGATACAATTCATCTTTAGCATTGACACACGGCAGCGGGGGTGGGGGGAGCAGTCCGTATGAGGAGACTGTTCAGAAAAACTGAGGCAGGAGTGGCAGGGTTGGGACCTTCGGTGTGGCCAAGGTGGGCTGCTGACATTTCCTGGAGCAGGTGGGCCACCTGGAAAGAAAAGTCAGAGTGTCCTTGGTGGAAGAGGTGCCTGTGGTCACATCTGCATCTCCTCCCCCTCTCTTTCTTAAATTTTGAGACAATATATTGGTAAGTTGCCCAGGCAAGGTCCAATCTGTGATCTTTCTGCCTTGGGACTTTTTATTTGCTTTCCTCCGCAGACCCCAGGAAATGGTGTGACTGTCTGCCTGACCTTTTCCTGTGATGGCCTGCACGGGGCAGCAGCTGGCCTTTTCCAGCCTGGGTCTCCCAGGATAAGTGCAGTCCTTCCACCACTGAGGTGGCCGGCCATGGTGACAGCAGAGAGAGCCCAGGGCATTTCCTGTGTGCCTGAGAGGAGCATTTTCTCAGGAGGAGCAGAATGAGGAAGGGGAACAGGAAGCAGGGCTAACTGAAGCATTCAGGGGGTCCCGGGGCTGTAAATGCCTGGGGTGGAGGTGGAGAGCACCACCCTTTCATATTCACCCAAGGCAAGTTCACACACACACACACACACACACACACACATCCGGGCTGTTGATGGTGCTTTCATATGCATTCTCCAAGCACTGCTGCTGTCCTGGCTTCTGGTGTAATGGAATGTTCAAATGTGATGGTTCAGAGCCAGGCAGAGAATCCTGTCCCTAAATCTTATTTCTGTATGATTCTGGCAAAGTGGTTTCACATCTCTGATGTTCAAACTCCTTGCCTGTAAAACATGGATGAAGATAACTTATTATATATTGACTTTTTGCTTATTGTTTTAATGAATAAAAATCCTCAGCATTGGCAGAGCACTTGGTGGAGGTCAGGTCCCAGTAGGTCACTGGAGGAGACCTTCTAATGTTCCAGGTGTTGATCACAGTTGCTGCATATCACCCACGTGCCAGAATGTGGCAGCCTCTGTGGACACAGCAAAGGGGAGGTGGCACTTGCTTCCATTAGCCCAATGCCATGGTGCCATGTGTGTCCTAAGGCCCAGCAATCAGAAGGAGTCCTGAGTCCTCTTCCTTTCCGTGTGGGTTTTCTCTTCCCATAGAAAGTTATCCTGAGTGTCACTCACATCGGCCGCAGCTGAGGTTGAATTTTTTGAACATCCAGCCCTTTGGAGAAGTAATAGTAGCCCAGTGCCTAAGGTCCCACTTGGAACATGCCAGTGTGTATGGAGCCCAGCCCGGAGGGTCAGCCTCACAGGCCTCTGTGTCCTATGGTCAGAGTCATATCAGCCACATGTGTCAGGGGACACACTGGATCCAGCATCAGCAGACCCCGCTTCTTGTTCCAGATCCAGGTTAGGATCTTGAGTGAGTCATGCCCTCAGTGGCTTGGGTTCTTGCCTTGTAGACAGGAGGGAGGGCCCCACCTTACCTGCCTCACATGGTGGCAGAGAGTTAGAGACACCTCTCCCAGGACACCAGGACGTAGTCTGTTCCAGAAAGTCCGGCACCATTCTTTTATCTGACTGTGAGTGCCTTAGTGCATGTTTGTTCAGAAACAGTAAAAACCAAGTAGCAGAAGACAAACTGCTGTCACTGTTCGTTGCTAATCCCTGTGACTTGGTAAGGACTTTTAATCTTACCGTGATGAATATCAGGAGTTAGAAACGAGCTTTCTGTTGGAACCGAGGCCTGCCCCCCACCCTGGACCACCTTTCTTCCCTGGTTACAGCAGGGCTGTCCAGGTTACCTCTGTGTCCTTCACCCTCCTGTGTCTGTCAGACCCTGGTCCTCTTTCCACCATCAAGTAGCATGCTGGCACAGAGATGCCAGGGACTCAGAATGCTTCCCTTTCCAGGCAAATTTGCATGTTTTAATTAAAGCCAAATGCCTTAAGTTAATTCAATGCAGTAAACTGGGGTTGGACATTTATTCACCTCAAAGGAATAAAATTCTGTGGTCTCAGTGGACCAGGTAGGGATGATCTTTGTGGTGCAGATGACATTTATATATATATATATATATATATATATATATATATATATATATATATATATGCAGTACAGGAGATTGAACCAACATCCTGCCCCATGAGGTACATCCCCAGATCTTTTTATTTCTTAAAACAATGTCTCGCTAAATTAACCAGGTAGGACTCAACCTTGAGATCCCTCTGCCTCAGCCTACCGGAGTTCTGGGATGACAGACATATGCCAGTGTCATGGGAGACATTTGATTCTCACAGGGATGGCTCGGAGAGCAGCCATCCTCAGGCACAAGGCAGTCATTCTCTCTGGGAAGCCATGGCCCAGGGGTCTGGAAAGTGACATGCGATCTCTGCAAAGGGGTGGAGGCACCTCATAGACCAGACAGGAAGTGTGAATTTCAACCAGAAGGCTGTGAAGAATTGGTGAGTATGGGGGAGGGATTGGTGTGGTCAAAATTGGGTCCTGGAGAAGACAGCTCTGTTGGCAGCAGGGTGAAGGTTTGGAAACAGACAGCTTGGCAGAGGGGGACCAGCTGGCTCAGGGGTGAACTTCTAATCTGGACTCTTAGATGCCTGCAGGCTGTTAGGAGTTACCAGAGTAGTAAGATCTAGGGCCATTGCCTAAGGCAGTGTCTATACTGCTGGGTCCCTCTCTCCGGTTCCAGAGTCTGAGGCCAGTCCACAGCTTGGAGCATGGCCACAGAAGCTGTCATTGCAGTCTGTCTGCAGTATGCTCCTGAAGGCTTTCCCTAGAAATCAGTGTGCCTGGAAGCCACTGGCACCTGTCCAACCTCTGTCCCACTGCAGGGCAGCCGTGAGCTGGCTCCTGAGTCTGGCCCCCCGCCCTCCTTGTGGACCCACCCTCTCAGTTAGTCAGATGTTGCAATTCTGTATGGAGTCAGTCCTTTGGAACCTGGTCATTTCTCAAGGTGAGAGTGAGAAGAAAACATTGACAGCTCAGCCTGTGCCTCTAGGTCACCCAGAAAGGGCAGCCAAAAGGAATAGCTAAAAATAACCCTGTAGGGCTAGCTCAGATTCTGCTTGTAAGTATGAAGCTCTAGGCTCCAAGGAATTTAGCCTTTGGGAACGGGATGTGCTGTGATGTTTTCCTGGGACTCATTTTGGGAATGTGGCCATGGCAACTGAGTGTGGATCTCAGCAAAGCGTGTGGGGGTCTGATTCATAGGATGGCTGCCAGTCAGGGCCCCTGGCACATGGATATCCACTTCCACCACTTCGGTTCATAGCCTGGGACATCACTAGAGTCCGTGGCCTATGCCACATTGGATACTGGAGAGACAAGTACTCAAAAGTCGAGCCTGGCTGCAAGTCTCACCTCTGCCACTTCTTAGCTGGTGACCTCAACAAGTGCCTTGACTTCTGGGAGCCTTTTCCCTGAATACAAAAGGGAACAGTAAGACCCACTGCAAAGAAGGAGCTCCACCTGCGAAATGCTGCTTCAGGGTCACCAGTATCCTCCCACTACCCCTACCTGGGAGACTCTGCCAGACCCTGGACAGATTTGAGAGGTAGTGGGGGTCACTTGAGTTTCAATTATAGCCTCAATTCTAGTGCTTTTTACAAGGAGAAAAAGAAGATGGGCTAAATAATTTAGTCAAATTGCCATAAATATGTAGCCAGCCTTTCCCATGCAGCCTCTTCTTTCTGGAGTGATTAGGGAGGCTCCATACATTCCTCTTTACAGCCCTTTAAAAATAATCCTTGTTAGCTCTTTTTTCAATGTGCAATATAATTTATATACCATAAAATTCATTTACTTTATCGCCGCTCAATTTACCACTGGTTGTTGTACACAACCACCACTGCAATCTAATATTGAAACATTCACATTGCCCTTGTTATCTGTGTTTTAAAGAGGATAAAAGATGACATGCTGGTCTGTTGAGCCTGGGACTAGAGTGGCTTATAAGGAAGCCTTTGGATGGAAGACTGGACATTTCCCCAGCCTGGTATGAAAGGCACCAGGGAGGCAATTCAGAAGCCAGAAGCTTTTCTAGCTGAAAATGCCGAGCTGTCTTACACAAAACAGTCACAGAAGTGAAACCAGAGGACCAGGATCCAGGGTTCGGCTGCAGCAGGGAGTCCCTGGTTGGTCCCCCCCCCTCCCAGTGGTGGGGAGGACACCTGCTAGGAGATGTGTGGTCTCTGGAGCTTGACCTCAGGACTCTCTCAGGAAAGAGAAGAGACAGAAAAGACCAGCCCATGTCAAAGATTCAGAGGGAGCTGGTATGAAAGGCAGAGCAGCTTTGCGGTAACTTGTGGCCCTTCAGAGGGAGACTAACCTGCTGGAAAAAACTCATGGAGACGGGGTTCAATCCTGGCTTCACCAGTGCTGGCTCCCAGCCTCAGTGACCTCTGATCAAAGTTAGGGAAAGGACTTGTGTCATCTCTGGCATTTTTGTAAAGTGAAATGACAACATGCATTCTAATGGTCAGGGTTACAGTGAATGCATGGTAAGTAGCAGCAGACGCCATTATTAAAGAAAAAAGAACTTGCGCAAGATACTAGACTTGTACACGCTACGGAGGCATACCCGGTTCTTAGGAAGACAGGCAAGCAAACAGAAGAGAAGTTCTACACTCAGAAAATTGCCATTTGGCTTTTCTTTCTCTCTGCTAACTCAAATACAATGAACTCCCAAATTCGCACAAACATGATGTAGTAAAGGAATAAACTGGTGTGCAGCCCTGCCTCCAGGTCATTAAGTGGGACTCATTAAGCATCACCTAACTGTAAGAAGAGCAGCCTGAGCCTTTTGAGGTAGGCTTTCTAGAGGCAGGGCTATAGGTGCAGAATACTATTTCTGGTTTCCCTCGAAGTCACTAGGTCCTGCCTCGGGAAGAAATGACATCTGTCTTCATCTTTTCAGGTTGCCACTATAAAAATCTATCTATTGGGAAGCTTATTAACAACAGAGGAGTATCTCTCACAGTTCTGGAGGCTGGCAAGCCCAAGATCAAGACACTGGCAGATGAAGTATGTCACAGAGAACACACTTTCTGGTTCTTAAAGGGACCCCTCACCATGTGCTCGCTTGGTGGAAGAGCAAGTTACTCATTTCATTCATGACCTGTTCACCTCCCAGAGGCCTCACCTCTTAATGCAGTCGCCTTGCGGGGTAGGATTCCAACACGGAATTTTAGTGAGACAAACTTGCAGCCCACAGCAATGGCTCCCCCGGAGCTACCTCCTACCATGGCTGCCAAGCAGAATCAGGCGATGTGGGCCTGATTGAGCTTCAGGGTATCGATGCGTGAAGCTATTTCCATTCTTCATAATTAGCATAATTTTGAAAGAACACTTAGCAGCAGCAATAGAGTTAGAATTTTTTTTTCCTGCCTGCAAATTGGGTACCAGGTTGCAAAGCATGGGAGCCCCTCCCCCCACTCCCACCTTACTCCCACTTCCAAATATGAATCAGACGTTTACTCTGCTCCACTTTCCTCTTTAAAAAGGAAAGCAGAATCTAAACCTCATTAAGACAGCACTGCAGATCTGTAACTAAATTCATTCATAGCCCAGCTGCACTGGGGCATCGGGCGTCATCTGGCCAGTTCACATTGTGAATATGGTGCAAGTCATTATCATTTATC
Source organism: Dolichotis patagonum (assembly GCA_004027295.1). Lineage (NCBI taxonomy): Eukaryota > Metazoa > Chordata > Mammalia > Rodentia > Caviidae > Dolichotis > Dolichotis patagonum. Next base: position 29,724 of record PVJX010005102.1, read on the forward strand.
AATTATTCTCCAGTTTAAGGTACTAGAGAAAGCTTTAAAAGTTTTTCCTTGCTCTCACACTTGGTACGGCCACAGGGCTTCCATCACTTTGATTGCAAGTGGCACCAAGGTCCCAGACTCAAGGCTCAGAACACCTTCCTGGTTAATTAACAGCTGCAGGTACTTGCAATAGTCTGTTCAAATGGCATCCACGCCCTCATTCCTTGGCAGCCAGAGCTGGAAGTGAGAGGATCCAGACTGAGCTCCTCTTCTGAGCTCCAGTTGCTTGCACAGGGCTTGGAGGTAACAGCAGAAGCTGTGACCCTGACACTCCTTGCTGTGCAACCCCAGAGATCCATGACATCTCTGAGCCTCATTTGCCCCATCTATAAATTGGGGGTAGGGGCAGGGTCCCACACCTACCATTCTTAGGGATCCACAAATATTTTGAGATTCCTACAGTCAGCCAGCCACAGCACTAGATAACAGGAAGACAAAGTAAAATAAGACAGAAGTAGTTGCCCTGTATGAGAGCGTGCTCTGAATGAATGATATCAGACAGAGGTACTCTTGCCCCTGGGGACACTGAGCAATGGCTGGTGACATTTTAGGTTGTTATGACTGGAACCAGAAGGTGCTATGGGAACCCAGTAGTCAGATGGCTGTGGTACTGCTAAGCCTCCTGCAGGACAGAGGACAACCAAGTGTCATTCACCTGGTGCTGAAACAGTGCCCAGGCTTGGGACCCTCAGATTGAGCGGAGCAAGGCAAATGGGAGGAGAAGAATTTCAGTGCATTGCCATAGGGCTTGTGAAAATGAAACAGTACCTAGACAGGGCTCAAGACTCAGTGGCTGTCAGTTCACAGTTCTCCCCTGCTGACGGTCAGGTCACTGGGGTCATCTCCATTCTTCCAGAATGAAGGCAGCATTTGCATTCACTAAACAAGAGCATTACCACTCCAGGTGACATAAATCGGCTGGCATCCAGCTTTGTCTGGCTCTTATTCCACCTCTTAAAATTCATCCCCATCAACAAAGGGCAGATGAACACTAGAAGGGGACCCCAGCCCACTAGATAAGGAGGTGGCTTGCAGGATGAGGATTCCTTTGCATTCACTTTCCTTCCTCATTTAAAGGCTCCCAACAATGACTCTTCTGGGGAAGATTATGAATGAGTCACCCAGTGAATCATTGGGGAAAGCTGTCTTCAGAGCACTGGCTGAGAACCCACCCAGGTGACATGAATCTGCCCTTCTGGTTTCTTTTCTCCTCCTCGCCCCCAAGACTAAAAATAAAACAAAAAATTCTTAGCATGACTTGCTGCAGTAACTTTCATACTTCGATAATAGGAAAATACAGTAAAAATGCTGCAAAAGGCCAAACCGGGAGGCTGCAGCCACTAGGATTCCAGCAGGGAAGAGGCTGAAAGTTCTCCCATGGGCATCAGACTCATTCAGAACCTGCTGTTCCTCCACGTCACCCTCTCTAAGAGGTAAGGGCGGAATTGGGAGAGAACAGCAGCCAGTGGTTCAGAAAGCTGAAGTCTTAATACCAGTGGGCTTGAGAAACGCCTCAGCTGCTTTGAGCATCTTCTTTCCTGGTCAGCAAAATGGGATTTCATGGTACAGTGAGTCCCCAGTTAAGGAACGTTCGAGATGTGAACTTTCACAGGTGTGCTACCTAAGACTCACCGTGTCAGATTATGAAGGAACCCAGCTTATGATTGTTCTCCCAGAACTAAACTCGGTCAGATGCCGGGGGCTTACTGTATACCCAGCCCTTGACTGGAGAGTGACGTTTAGTGAACGCTAGGCAGCCTTCTACAGTCAGTGCCCAGTGTGCTGGGGTTGCAATTCTGTCTTCATCGTTTAGTTTCTCAGGTAGTTGCGGGTAAAATGATGTCTGAGATTCTCTTTCAAATAATCCTGGGGCATTAGCCCCAAATCAAGCTTTGTGCTCTGCGGAAGCTGTTAGTTTCAAGCAGAAATCTAAAGACACATCTTTCTATGATCCTTGGACCATTTCAGAACTTTAGAAATTAGAGATAGTAAACTTACTAGCAAAAATAAATGTTGAGCGAGGTGCAGTGGTGCACACCTGTAATCACAACACTTAGAAGGCTGAGGCAGGAAGACTGAAGTTCAAAGCTACAAGTTCAAGGCTACCCTATGCTACATAGTGAGTTCAAGACCTAAACTACATAGAGGGGGAAAAAAACCCAAAAAATAAAAAATTACAGTTTTAAATTTATCTAAAAATAGATATGAATATCAAAGCAAATATCAAAGATAGTTATATAGTTCTTATTTATTTACATTGAGGTAAGACTTTCAACAGTCAGCCTCTTCAACTTTTAAATCTATTCACAGATAAATTATATTTTAAACATTTATCCTCAGAGTTTCTAATTACTTCACACAAGCCTTTTATACATTAAGAGTAATTATAAGACATTTATCTCAATTAATTGATAAAATATTTAGTAAACTGAATAGAAAAAAATCAACTTTCCTATCAAAAGACCAAGGTTCTCCTCTTTCTTCCAAAGGAAAAAATGTATATGCACACACACGTATGTATATATACATAGGTGTGTGTATGTATATGTGTGCATATATATATACACACACACACACTTACTCACATTGTTGCCCAGGCTGGCCTCAAGCTTCTGGACTCCAGGGATCCTTGTATCTCAGCCTCCTAAGTAGCTAGGCCTACAGGTATATGCCACCATGCCTGGCTGAGAAAACACATTTTAGTTTCCAAATATTTGGTGTCCCTTGCCAGGCAAATGAAATCTACCAACTTTTACACTTTCCATGTAACAGTCAATATTTAACAGATGCTCCCACTGTAAAATTAAATTTTTTAATGTGGATAATAAAAATGTGCTTTCAAGATTCCATAAACAACACAAAAAGCCTTATAGTCCAATGGTAATTGTAGTTTTGTAGCAGCCTGGAGGGACATTACGAAGTTTCAAAGGCAAAATCATCGAAAGGAGGAAAAGAATCCCATTTTGGGAAACAGTGTGTAATTTGAATGAAATTTAAAGTACGCATATCAGGGCACTGACCATATGAAAGGGTACTATGATAAAGGAGTGGATTATGACATCATCTTTTCTTTTTGGTAGAAAACATCACAGTAATATTTTGTTAATATATTAACAGCATTAAATGACTAATGAGATAAATCAAGGTTCTAGGGACAAGTATTGTATGGCTGTATGACAAAACAATTTGAAAACAGATTCTTTGACAAGATAATTTTACCTCTGGGGATTTATTTTGAGAAGATAATCAAATGCAGGCCAATAATTTTACCAAGAAAAAAAGGTGTATGCTAATTGGAGACAGTTTTCAAATGTTCAAAGATAGGAAACAATGAAGTAAATTTTGGCAAAGGTAATTTGGAATACTTTCACGCATTAAACATTCAAAAATATTTGAATGACAGGATGATGATAGTGATGGAAATGGGATATAAAGTTTTGTAGACTACATTTATCTGTGTGGGACTAAATACCAGGAAAGGAATATAACAAATAGAATTCTTTTTGCATGGTGGGGGTAGAAATACCCCACCATTTTTTTTACTCTATTTCTTTGTACTTTTTGTATCGGCCTTGAATTTAATTTTTAAAACCTCAGCTTATGGATATTAAAGGCTCTTTTAGACATTTCTTCTTACACTGTACTCAAATAGTGTATTCAAACATACATATTGTAAAGAGCTAAGTTGTGATGAAATGTATTTAAGAAGTGAAGTGAATTATTTGTTTTCATTTTATGCTCTCTGCCTTGCCAGTCCATAGTTGAGTGGGTCCCTTCCTTAGGTCCTCACCCCAGCAAAGAAGGTGGCTGTCATTGGTAACCTGTCAACCAAGTCTTTACTCTGGTATAAGGAGACAACACTAGATTGAAAGAGAAACTTTCATTTCTTGTCCAGATCTGGTACCTCATGAATGTTAGTAGTTTCTGTATTCCCCAGGGCTGTGCTCCTTCACATGAATTTATCATGTTACACAAACAAAGTCTAAGAAGTTTGTGCAAACTTAGCAAGTCGGCTTAGCAAGCGAAAGCTGTGTTGTATTTGTCAGGATGCCCGTGAGGTGTTCTTCAAATGCTGCCAGGCATGTGAAGAGCTTTCCTGCCACAAGCCAGTTCCTGTAGAGCATTCTGAGGCTCCCTGCTGCCCACACGCAGTATTTCCACCGGCCTCCTCAGATGCACCAGCCTGAGCCGGTACTGACTGCTGGAGGATCCGAAAGCCCGCCCGGGGGGATCTGTGCTTGCGTGCTGTGAGCTCCAGCCCGTGGAGAGTTTACCCTTGGGGTTCCGTGGTGATTCAGATGTTGTAGGTGATGGTATGCAGTGCCCCCCTTCGCTTGTGTTTTTGATCCTTCACGGACCCTTAAAGGTCATCAGTCAAGGGCATTGCTGGAGGCTCAGAGGATGTACTGGGCCAGCTGCAGATGGCTGGAGGTGAGTGCAGTTCCCAAGATCTTGGAACGGTGAAAGTCTGCGCGCCCTTAGCTCAAAGTAGATTGGCTACTATGAATGGAAAACGAGAACCCACTTCTATGAGCTTGTCGTACGAACTGTTTGACTCTGGTGGATTTGAATTTCCCATTCTTGAAATGAGTATCTCTGATGATCTCTCACTAAATGAGGTGACTCTAACTACCTTGCTTTTCTTCTGGGTTATAGAGTGCTGTCATCAAATGCAAAACCAAATTTGGGGAGAGTGGGTCAGTAGTGTCCAAAATGTAGGCAAGGAAGAGAGGTAATTGCTGTCTCTGGAACTCAGTGAATATATGGGACTTGGCCTCGTAGGAGAGACATCTTTAGAAGGGGATCCAAAGGCCCGAATTTACTGAATCTGACTTCTGTCACCTTGAGCAAGTAGCCCACAGGACTGGGGCTTCCTTAATTACAGTATCTTCTTTCCAGCCTATGTAAATTTCTGTAGTGGCTTGCCCATGTAAAATACAGTAAAAATTTGTCATGTATCATTTCATTAAGTGCTAAAGAAATTTTTAAAAAATTATAAAAGGGCAAAAGGAGTAGGTGAGAGATAGACGAAAAATCAGCAATGAGCTGGTAGTGGTGGTGGCTAGGGCTGGGTGTTTGGGTCTTCATTATTCTGGTCTGTTCTCTCTGCTTTGGAATTTGAAATTTGGCATCATTTAAAGTTATGTATCAGAAAAGAGTTCTGAAGATTGTTGCACAGCAATGTAAAGTGCTTGACACTATTAAACTACTCACTTAAAAATGGTATATTCTGTTTTACATAAATTGTATTAATTATTACCTTAAATATGTATAGTTAAGACAGTAATTTAAATCAGTACTATGTAAGACACAGGGAATATAAAAAAGCAGTAATATGGAGGGGAAGGAAAAAAAGCCAGGATGCAAAGAGTAAAGCTCTTTTGCATTCTTTTCTGGGAGTTTGTTAGGAACAGCTAGGTTAGGGAACAGGGCTGTCCTATACTGGGCGACAGATGGGTAAAGGGGGAGCTTTGGTGGGGACGTTGAAATCGCCGTCTTGGGGCAGCTGGTGTGAGCTGGCCTTGGAGGAGTGCAGAGTTTAGAGGGGTGAGGGGTTGAAGAGAGGACAGAGGAGCCCTATGGTCCTTCCTAGGCAGCTGGAGGTCACAGGCCCCTCCCTCCCAGGAGCTTAAGGGCACAGCTGGGGTGGCCCCGTGTCTGCAGGGGAAGCCTCAGGTTTGGCTGAGACCTAGTGCAGATTAGAAGGCGTTCAGAGGACAAGGCAGAGGGATGAGTGATTTGGACTTCAGAATGGGTGAAGGGGGAGCAGTACCTACTCCACTTCCCACCTTTAAAAAACTACATGTCAGAGACAGAGTCACTGGGAACTCCCTGTCACGCATCCTGGAATCATTGCCCTTCACTGTTGGGTTTCACAGAATGACTGGTGGCACCGAGCACGCTTCTGATGGACAATACCGGCCTAACAGTGTCAGTGGTGCCATGGGCCACAGTGACAGAGCGGAGGCTCCCTGCGCAGGCTTTGGCCTCCTTTTTGGGCCTAACTCTTCAGTTTTGAGTCCTGGGGACGTGTCATTTCATCTCTCGGCTGCTGGCGCCTACCCTTGAAGTGAGGACATGAGCATCCCTGATGCCTCTGATGGCCTCTGTGACCAGAAGAATTTACAGTGATGGGCCATTTTTGTCACCATTAACAGCCGTTCCTGGGTGGCAAATGACACTGGATTTGCCTCAGTGACGACTCGGGGGCCTGTGTGTAACAAACTGTTCCTTCTCCTAAGTCTTAGTTCCAATTTGTAGCTTAGGGTTTAGGGAAGACTCTTATCTAGGGTCCTAGTTTGGTGGCCACCAGGCACAAATTAGTGGCACAAATCAGTTCTTATCTTGAAGTTCTCCATGGGAGATGCCTGGCTAGCAAAGTGATGCTAGTGCTTCTGAGTTTTCCTCATAGATCCCTGAAGCTTTTCAGTTACTGTAGTTCACAAGTTTCCAAAGATTTTGTATAGTGCATATCAGGCTTTTTAAAGAAATAAGAAACTCCAAGCATAATACACCTTCATTTCTTTTTCTTCGCTGGATTTTGAGTCATATACTTAGAAGACTTACCAGGCTCAGCCTCAAACTCTTACTTACCCCACCTTCACTTTCCAGTTATTTTCTGAGTCCTTGTCCTGGACTTAATAGGAAATCTAGGGGACATGACCCAGTTAGGGTAGAGGTTTTCAAATGATGGCAGTGGGTCTCTCTTTTTAAACAAAACTGTGTTCAGTTTTTGAGACTGCCACAACAAATTACGACAAACTTAGTGAGTTACAGTAGCAGATGTGTATTTCTCGCATGGTTCTGGAGATCAAAAGTCTGAAACTAATTTGTCAGCAGGACCACGTTCCTCCCATTCCTCCAGGGGAGAATCCTTTCCTATCTTCCAGCCCTAGGTAGGTACAGGGCATTCTTATTGGTGACCACTGTCATGTGGCCTCTGCTTCTCTATGTGTCCATTATAACGACACTTGGATTTGTGGGCCCACTGAGGTAATCCAAGTTAATCTCATCTCAAGAGCTTTAACTGAGTTACATCCACAAAAGCCCTTTATCCAGACGAGGTCTCTCTCCTCTGCACGTGGACCTCAGCCCTGCCTACCTGCCAGCTTCACTGGTTGCACACACAGCCTCAGGGTCATCCCGGGCTTCTCAGGGTCAGCACTGGTGACATTGTGATATCTCTTCTCATGGGGCTTTCTGTGCACTGCAGGCTGCTGATCAGTCTCTGGTCTCTTCCCACCGGATGCTAGCAGCATCCTTCACCCCTGTGACAAGCAAAAATGTTCATGGGCCCCCTGGGGACAACATTACCCTGCTGAACCACTGATTTAAAGGAACCGTCCTCTTTCCAGCCATCCTGTCAAGTATCAGGGTTAGACAGTGATTCTCCTGATAGCATTTTAAAAAAAAATTAAAAAGAGGTTCACATATTGCTGTATGCCCGGGATACCTGGCGGGGAGGAGTCCAACAAACTGAGTAACACAGTCAGAGCCAGACTGTTTTCTTTCATAACCATCTCCTTCTGGTTTTTGGTCTCCAAGCAGAACCAGAAAATGTCTCTAGTCATTTGCTTAGAAAATGAGATCCACTGTGTTTATTTCAAGAATGGGGACAGTCACCACAGTTCTGTTCTCAGGTGGGCCTTGGAGACATCTCCTGGTCACTCTTCCAGGTGGTCGGGGGGTGGTCTGAAGACCTGCCATCCATCTGTCCATCCTCCCTGCTGCCTTTCTAAGAGCAGACATTGCTCAGTAACTCTTCTCCCTGATCTCTAACCTGAGTTGGAATCCGAGGTGAAATAGTTTACAAATTTCCCTACAGGAAAATCACTGTCTCCAGGGCTGAGACCAAGGGAAGTCCAGGGCTCAGTGTTGATTGCACCTGGGAATCTTGAGCAGGCAGACAGTGGAGCAGTGGGGGCTGCAAAGGCCAATTTGGCCTTTGATGGGTCCTCCCTGCCCTGCCCTCTTTCAGTGCCGTCACTTCGGTGCCTGCAGCATAGTTCCTGAAGATTCAAAATCTTCTCTGTGTGCCTGGCCCGGTAAGAGGCTTGAGAAGTTGCTGGCAGTTTACCCAGGGGAAAAATCCTAGGATCTCAGACTCGAGAGCCATCCTGTCTGCCTTCCTGCTGCCCTGCAGGAACGCCCTCCTCTTCCAACCTGGTTGCTTACACACTCAATCCCGAGCTGAACATCCGTGGCGGGGAGGGGCTGACTAGCTCCTGAGGCAAGCAGTGCACCTGTGCCAGTGTGTCTGCTTCGTCACCATCACATCTTCCATCCGCTTTTGGCTGCTGCTGTGAGACACAGTGCAGCTCCTCTTCCCATGGCAGGGTCTCCTTCAGGCCTCCTGCTCCTTGTTCCTCAGGCTAAACTTCCCTGGTCCTTGGACTACCAAATGGCTTCTAGATCCTCCCTCTCCCAGATGCCTTCCGGCAGATAATTTGAGTGCAGCGTGGCCTCTCTCGGTGTGCATTCTGGGATGAACATGTGGGACTACAGGGGCCACCTCCTTTGGACCCATACTGTCAGAGTCATCCCTGGCAGGGACAAGACTAAGACTATCCCTAACGTTCATCCTGCCTGCAAGAGCCAGCCCCCCAAACCTTCCCCAGCCTGTCCCCAAGTTCCTATATGCCACCACATTTTATCCTGGGAGCTCACAGTCATTTATTGTCCTGTTTTGGTGATTTCTGAATCTTGATCTACCTGGAGCATGTTAACTTTCCCTCACCAGTGGGGTAACAGACTGACACCTGCAACGCAGGAATAGAAAACAGGAGGAACAGAACTCCCTGGGGCACCACAGTGCCTGTGGCCTTCACCCTGTGCGACCTCCATGTACCTGCTGTGCTGGTTTGCAGTGGCTCATCCAGCAATTGCCCCAGCAGTAACGCTGTCCCTCCGGACCCCGTCAGAGGCCCATAGAGGAAATGAAGCCGGCCTGGCCAGGCGTTTTCCTGCTGACCGCTGATGGTGATGGCTCCCTTCTCACAGGACACGTAAATCCGGGCCTTAATAGTCCATCCTGGCTTTCCCCAGGCTTCCAGATCATCAGTCGTCATGTCAGCAAGCAGCTGTGTCCCCCTTCATGATAAATCGGGGTGAAATTTGCATTACACATGTGCCTTGACTGTTTTCCTCCGTTCTTCAAACTGTACCCAAGGTGTCAGGGCACTTCCGGGGGGGATTGAAAGGGGTGAGGGTATCCTTTCAGCTCTTTCCTTCAGCTCGTTCACCTGGCTGTCATCTCTGCCACCTGGGGACAGCAGCCCTGCCTCCACCCAGGAGGGATTTCTGCAGCTGAAGCCTAGCGGTGTGCCTGGACCTGTTGCCATCCGTCCTGCTAGATGCAGGGTGTGGTCTTGATGGTGGGATTTCTGTGCTGTCTCAGAATCCCAGCTCTGTCTTCATCCGTGTCCTGTGCATGGCTGCTGTCCTTCAGTCCATCTGCCCCTTCACGTGGCCTCCTGGTCAGGGTTGTAGGCCTGAATCTACTGATAGACAGCACCAAGGGACCTGCCTCTGGGTCACCTCCCTGTCTCCAGTGCCTGATTCAGTCCAAGTCTAGTCCTCACCTGCCACCTGGCCTCCAGAGTGTGCTTCGCAGGAAACTGCAGGCCTGGCCTCACCCATCCTGGCATCAGCCTGCTCAGAGCCTGGCCCCCCAGAACCCTGACAGCCTCAGGTCAGCCTGGACTTATGCTACAAACTGGGGATCCTCTGATGGCATAAACTGGAAGGCGTAGACATTGGCAAGTTGTAAGGAGGTTGATCTAGCCAAGCACAGACAGGTGTGAGTTGGGAGCGTGAGGCTGGAGTCTGGGGGGGGGGGGATGGAAGCCTTCTTTCCCTTTGTGGGAGGTTTGTCAATGGTTGTCTTCTTGACATACACAGCCTGAGAACTTTCACCGATGATCACAAAGGAAGCAGCCATTTGCCCCACTCCAGGCGGGGAGCTACCCTCCCCTCCCCAGGGGTGGTGACCCTCCTCCCTTGAAGTGGAAAGCACGCACCAGGCAGGGATACTAGTTTCCCTAGCACATGAAGGCATCTGGCTCCCTCTGGTGACAGTGTGAAATATCTAAGGATACACCACCGTCTCTGGCTGGAACACAGTGGAGTAGAGAATGGGTAAACTGATCCCCTGGGGTCCCCACACCATGAGGGAGCCAGGAATCCAAAGCAGAGCCCCACGTGACTAAATCCAGTTCCATCTCCCTTGAGTCACTCAGCTTCGCAGCATCAGGTGGGCCCTGCTCTGAGTGGGATCTTCAGGACGCTGTGGAAGCTGGTTCCTGAGCACACATGGGAAGGATTTCCTCAGCCCAGCGCCCCTCCAGTGCAGTTTCCCTTCTCTCAGTGACCAGTGGGAGAAAGCTCAGAGTGAGGCTCTGCTGGATCAGGACTCCTGGGCCTGCAGGCTGGTAATCACCCTCCTCTGTGCCTCAGTTTCTTCATTAAGCAGGCGATGAAGACGTGTGCACACCTCAGGGTTTGCTGTGAGGATTAAACCATGTACAGTGCCTGAAGCTCTTGGCCTTTGGCAGTTATCGAAGAAAGAGGGATTTTGTGGCTTATTGGCGGTGGCATCAGTTGCCTGGAATGGGGTAGTCATGGGATTTCTGTTTGTGAGTCGTGAGGACAAACTTAGGTCACCACACTCCCATCTGTGACGTGAGCGTCTGAGCGTGCTGTAAACGTGACGGACAGTGCTCGCTGAGGTCTCCTATGTGGACCTGGGAGAGCAGCTCTCTGGTGTGGGCCTGTCCCCAGGGAAGTCTGGCATGGGGTCTCGCCTCTGACGTCATCCTGCTGTCTCCCCAAGGCCTGGAAACAGTGACCCTATCTGGAGTTCTGTAAGCCTCAGCAGACCGAAACCACAGAACTGTAGAGAGCTTCCCTGGCCCCTGGGAAAATTCATGGTAGCTTCCCAAACGCTTTGAAGATGCAGGCTGTGCTTTGTGGAGGTGGCAGGACAGACAGCACCTTCTGCAGAAGTGGCCAGCAGGGGCCAGGAAGAGCCACTAGGCTGGGGTCCCTGAAGCCCAGCATGACAAGCAGCGCCCCCTTGTGGAGAGAGCAGGCATGTGCTGCTCTCAGACCATCTGGTCCACTGGTCCCTGGCTGGAGTCCACAGCCCTACTGCAGTTACAGCATCCCGCTGGCTTCCCTGCAGCTTCTTCCCCTTTTCTCCCGAGTTTCCGCAGCCTGAACGACGGTGTACAGGTTTATGTTCCTCAAGTTCATCTTCCAGGAACTCACCTGAGCCCGGGAGCTGCCCTTGCCCTGTGCAGTAGGCTCACAACAGCCGGACCGCAGAGCCTCGGTGACCAGCCATCACTCAGCCCTCTCCAATGAAACCACAGCATGGACTCCCTTCCAGGGGCCTCATGTCATTGTCTGCCTGACATTCTGGGTCTCCTCCCCTGCCTTTGCTCCTCTGTCTGATGGACTGACCCCATCCCTTCCTCCTTCCATTTTCTTAAATCCTTTTTGTTCTTATTTAAGCCTCACACTTAACTGTGTATTCTTGGGCAAGTTAATCGCCTCAGTTTCCCTCCTGTAAGATGGGAGTGAACCATAGGTGAAATGGTGCATGTGCCTTGCTGCTCTGGTAACTGGTCTTGGGTGAGACCTGCTGCAGACTTCCTCAGAGCCTGCCCCCTGCTGGGCACATGAGAGGTCCAGGGATGACAGAGGGTTGGATCTCTGAGGGTGCCCTGCCCGCTATCGCCTCAGCCTGTCCTGACATCATCCATCCCCCTTGCATCTGGGACAGCTTCATTACTGCCCAGTGAGTCACCCTAGGCGTTGGTGTCTCGTGCCACCAGGCAGCACACTGCAGATTCCTGCAGTCATGCGCTTGCTACACACCAGGCTTGGCAGCTGCGTTTTCTAAGGCAGCGTGACCAAGTACCAAGGGCTGGGGCTCAAAAATGGCAATTTATGCCCGCATGGTCCTAGAAGGGGGAAGCGCAAGATGAAGGTGTCGGCATGAGTGGCATCTGGAGCTTCTCTGCTGACATCCAAGGTCCACCTTCTCATTGTATCCTCGCGGGCTCTTTCCTCTGTATGCACATCCCATCGGCACCTTTCCGCATGTCCACAGTTCCTCCTAGGATGACACCAGTCACTTCGGACTAGAGGACACCATGAGAGCCTCAGTTTAACTAAATTGACTCTGCAAAGGCTTCTCTCCACATAGGCTCGTTTTGAGGTACTAGAAGTCAGCATTTCAACGTATGGATTTGGGGGGACCCATGCAGCCCCTAACAGGAAGAAAGCAGGACAAGTGTGGCCCATTTTATAGACTAGTTCTAAGGCCTTGACCCTAGGCCCTGCCATCCCTCCACTGCCCTTACTGGACACTGGCATGGGAGTCTGACCATGAGGACAACAGGAAAGGGCTATGTCCTGTACAGCAGAGGCACTACAGGGGTAGCTTCTGGCAGGACAGTACTGCGTGGTCCTCTTGAGTTTCCCATTTCATCCTGGGTCCCAGCATTCCCCGGAGCTGGGGGGAGGGGTGTGCCATGAACTCCCCTGCCTGTAAGAACAGCATCCCCATCGGATGTCCCATTGGGCAGAGAGGCCAGCACCCTCTCCTGGCTGGGCTGGAGGGAAAGAGAAGTTTCTGCTGGCAGCACACTGTGAAGCATGACACTGATTACCCGGGATTCCTGTCTCTCCCAGGCCTGGCTGGGAGTCAGTTCCCAGCTCAGCCGCCAGGGGTTGAGGATGAGCATAGGCCTGCTCCACAGCACCAGGACTTTGTCCCTGCGTGTGTACAGAGGTGGCAGCACACAGACCTGCTTCAGCAGGCTGTACAAGAGACTCAGGTTCTGCCAGCAAGCGGGGGGACCTCAGCCCCATGACAGACTGATCATTGTCAATGATCAGTGCCCCTTGGCCTTGCAGAGCAGACGTCAGATAGGCCCGGTGTCCTGCCCTTCATCTGGGCACCCTCGGATGCCTTACACATCGCAGCCGCTTCCTTGCTCAGCTCTAGATATGAAAGCTCAGGTGAGGTCCACGAGGGCAAAGCACTCCGTGGTTTCACCCCACTGTCTGGACACTCTCCCGAGAGCTTAGAGAAAGCCCAGTGCTCAGGCGGCGCCCCGACCAGCTTGCTCAGCACCACCAGCCTTGGGACCACAGCTGTAGTATTCATGTTTGTTTCCCAGGTGACTCTGGCAGCCAAGTCTGAGATCCTGCGCTGTATCTGACCTAAGGGGAAACAGGTGTGGCACCACAAGAGGAACCCACGAGCCTCCTCAGCCCCCACGCCAGGTGGCCTTAACAGTGGTGGTGTCTCACTTGAAAACTGGGCAATGGGGAGAATTCTATTACGTGAACCATGTGCCGAAACTGACACGTTGTGTGTTAAGTGAGCACCTCTTCTCCAGTGCCGCCTCTGACTCGGTTACTTAATGCTGTAAGTGGTGGGTGCTGCGTAAACAAGCCTGCAAAACAGGCTTCCTGCTGCTTCTAGATTGTGTTTTATTCGTGCACATCTAATGAAGAAAGCTCCTTGTGAGAGCAGAACTTTCAACCTGTAGCTCTCAAGGCAGAGGATGCATTTGGATAAACTGAGCGCATGCCAGGAATGCAATGTTCTTACTGAGGGTTTCAGCCTGGAAAAGGTAAAGATGGTCTCGGGCCAGGAATCTCTCTTTTCTGGGCTCGTGCTGCCCTCTAGTGGGAAAGAGCCATAGCCAGCTGGCGTTTTCTCAGCATTGGAGGGGACTGCCCAAGTTTAAAATGACCCCAGCTAAGTAGAAGACACTGGGGGAAGCCAGTCTTGCAGCCCTTCCTCCTTCCTAGACTCATCCTTCCTGAGACACAAAGATCGTTCTAGGAAGCATCTGTCCGGTTGCAGGTATTAGAAGCTTTGCTTGCATGATGTTTAATTCTCTCTCTGTTCAACAAGGTAGATATTCCAGGCTCAGTGTTGGGAAGTGAGTCATCCAAAGCTTGAGATGTAAACCAGGATGCTAAGCTGGTTGTAATCCAGTCTACCTTATTCTAAAGCCCTCTCCACTATGCCAAGATGTCAGTTCTTCCAGGAAGAATGAGTCCTTGAGGTCCAAGGTCATATCTGCTCCCATCACAAATAAACTATGTTGTCTGGTGGCAACTGACTGACCCTCTGAGTTTCCACTTTCCCGTCTACAAAAAGAACACCCAGAGGCTTAGCAGGTGGCCCCAAGAGTGAGTATTTGACCCCAGCTGTACCAGAAAGGATAAAGACTGAAGGAAGTGATTGCCTTGAGATGGTAGGATAGCAGTGGCTTCTTTGCTTCTTGACTTCATAGCTTTTATAATTAGACAAACCAAAAGATTAATTAGACTTCTCTCCTTCCAAAGAGGTGGATGCATTCACCAATGCATGCCAGCCCAGGGAGCGGTCCTAGGAGAGAAAGCTTTTGTTTTGTTTTGTTTTGTTTTGTTTCAAGTGAGTCTCAAGATCCCTCCCCAGAAGACTGCAGACTTCTCTGGAAGGGGTCTGACATGTTGTCCAGTGCAGAACCCTGGGCTTTCCCCTCCCATGTCCTGCTTAGTGATATCTCAGTCATGGCTAAGAAGCCAGGGCTGTCAGCTAAGGTGATGGTGTCCCAAAGTACTCTCCAGGCAAGATGGAGTGGGAGCCAGAGTCTGTGGGGCTGGGAAAGGTGATTCTTAGGTACATTAAGCTCTCCTCAGAATGGAGCTATAGCCCTAACCATTTTAAATTATGTTTTATTATGAGGCATGATCTTGCTAAGATCAAGCTGTTCTTGAACTTGCAGTCCTCCTGCCTCAGCCTCCCAGAGTGCTGGGATTAACCCCACCACCACCATTCATAAGGACGACCAAGAGAGCCAGACACATGCAGGTCCCTTCCACCCACACCTCAAATTTCTTTGCAGGGTTTATTTCTAGTCTTGAGAAAAATAATTGAGAGAAAATCATAACATTTGTTTCCCAGATTTCAGTCATTAAAGGAACTCTGTTGACCTTTTATTTTTTAATTACACTTAAAAAAAATAAATGTTGCATGTAGAAACAGACTAGAAGGGCACATGTAAATGATGCCAGTGCTGCTCTGGCAGTGTGAGATGCCAACATGTACCATCCTTTTAATCCTGGTGGTTAAAATGTGCTGAGCTCTTAGCACATGCCAGGCACCATGAAAAGCCCCCAACACACATGAATCACTTCAACCTCAATCCTGCAAGGTGAGCACTGTTATTCCACTTCCAGATAAAAGTGGAGGCCCAGAGAAGTGATGTCATTCCCAAGGTCACCCAGCGGGGGGCAGCAGGCCCTAACCCTCGGCTGCTGGTCACGTCCTTGGCTGCCATGTTGGGCCCCTGCTCCACACCTGCCAGGTGGCAGGTCAATCTCCAGGGTGCAGGTGTTTCTTTGAAAGTGAAGAAAAGGAGCCTTTGGCTTAAATTTATATGTTCTCACTGATGCAAAACAAACAAAGTCAAAACAGAGCAGAACACAGGAGAAATAGCTTTATATGTACAGTAATCATTAAAAGGAAACAGGAAGTTGTTTCTTTATATGACTCTCTGTTTTCCACATTCTATAGATAAGCATCTCCTACATAAGTGCTCAAAAAAGTAAAACTCATGAAGCAGAGAAAGAAAATTCTGCTGCTAAAAATTTCAACAGGAACAAACAGTAATGTCTGTGCTCCAGGAATGAGGTAACGTCAAAGACCCCTTAGGAAATGGGTCGTTGTCAGCCTATTTCACAGAGTGGGAAACTGAGGCACAGAGTGCTAATGGTTCTGTCTAGTTGCAGAGTGAGTAGGGGCACTGGAAGACCCTGGGTTTGGGAGTGACCAGTTTGACTTTGCTTTCAGCCACATAAAGAGTTGAGGCCACCAGGTGGCAGAGCAGCTGCTGCGGGGTCAGCCTGTGCCCCTCGGTCCTGGCTGACTGCTCATGAAGAGCCAGGCCCCCCGTTTCACTTTGTTCGGGGAAAGGTCAGTGTTTTGTAGCGGAGTGCGGCATGCTGTGCTGTAGCCAGCTGATGACAGCATCTTGGAGAGTGGACCCTCAGCTGGCTGCCGGAGTCTCGGCTGGTGGACAAAGGGGAGCGGGCACCTACTGTGTCTTTTCTTTGCTGCCCCACGTTCTGGCACAGGGCAGAGCCTTGGGGAATGAGTGGAAAGTGATGTTTGTGGTGTCCTTGGTCTGCGCCAGTCACCCACAGCCACTGCATTTGCTTTCGTTGTGTTCCTCTTTGCATCCCATAAAATGTCTGATTAGCGCCTCCTTTTCAGATGTAGAAGCCAAGGAAACCACGGGCCTCATTCCTAGCGGCTCCAGGATCCACAGAGCTCAGCTCTAGAATTCCCTTCTCACCAGGCCGACTGCCTCCTGGAAGCCGGAGGGAGCCCACACACATGGGGTATCAGCCACCCAGGTGTGCCTCCCCACTCCGGCTGCTGGCTGCCTTGGGGTTTGATTTTGCTTGTGATCCTTAACCTAGCTTATTGTGCTTGAGTTCATGGGGACCTGGTTCTGCAGATGATGGACAGAATGATTTAGCTGGCGTCTAGAAGCCATGCGTCATGGGTCAAGCTGCTTGACCACTTGGGTGACTGTAGGATGGTGATACCCACTGACTCACTGCACTGTTAGAAGGAGCCACGAGATGACAGGTAGGAGTCACACAGCTATGGCCTTAGCATCACCCAGGAAGAACTCCCCAGAGAGCCATTTGTGCGTATGGACTTGAATCTCATGGGCACAGTCATGTATTGTACGCATTTTGTTTGTGTGAATAATACTTATAATTAACCCTTTCTAAAATAAAAGATAAATGTGACATTACATAATAGAATAACAATATAACCTGGCTTTTTTTCTTTTTACTCAAAATATAAAGCAGAGAGAGTATACCAAGTTTACATGCAACTTTTAAAAAAGTGAATGTACATATTGAACATGGAAATAAAGTAATAATTTATCACCCTTCCCCCACTATCTTGACCTTACTCAATTTCCTAATAAATATGGTCTTACTGTGTACTGGCCACCTGGCCAATACATTTCTGATTCTTGACATCAGTCAATTATGGACACGAGGACATTAGTACACATGATACACAAAGGTATGCAGCTTATTAAATTGTTGCTGACTTCTGTAAACAAATGAAGCACAAGTCAACACCAGAGAACCATCCCCCTCTTTCCCTACTCTGACTCCTTCCTGATCATATATAATTCCCTCCTTTCCGTGCAGCATAAACACAATCCTCACTCCTATAAGATTCATTTCCCTGGTTTTCTTTATAGTCCGACTCGCCAGTTATATAGATCACTAAATGGTTTAATTCTGCTCCCTTGAATTCAGTACAAATGGAATCATGCTAGTCTGTTTTGTTGCTCAGAAATACGACTTTAAGATTCAGCCATGATTTTGATGATTTGCTCTTGACAAGCATCCTGCAGATCATCTGTCTTGCAGTGTAGATTAGAGAGATCATCAGGCTTTGTTTATCTGTGTTAACTCAAGGTAGCCATTGGAGCTGTTTCCAAGTTGGGGATCTTACAGGCTGCTGGTATGAGCATTCTTAGGTCTATCCCTGTCTTACTTTTTCATTGCTGGGACACAATAGCTGGCACTCACAATTTAAAGAGAAAAGGTTTATTTTGTTTCAGTTTGTAGAGGTTTCAGTCCACAGTCAGCTGGCTCCAAAGCAGGACAGCACCAGCATGGCAGAAGGGCATGGAGAGGGGCATATCCGAGGAGAAACAGTCCATGGCAAGGCAGGCAGGAAAAAGAAATGGATCGAGGGAGAAAGGAGGGACCATTTCAACCCCCCAGTGACCCACCTCCTCTAACTAGGCTTCGCCTTCCTACATAACATTAGCTATGAAATCGTCACTGGACTAATTCACTGGTGAGTATCACACCCTGCTGATCTAATCACCTTCCCCAAACCCCACCTATGAATGCGTGAGGCTTTGTGTGTATGGGGGTCTATCTAGATATAAACCGCAACATTCCTCCAGTTCACATTGGCACACTTTCTGTTGGGAATTTACCCGAGTACTAGAATCAATGGTCAATTGGGTTAATTCATCTTCAGGTTTTGGGGCACTGTCAAAGTTTGACTAAAGTGATTAGTGTGTGCTCCTACCAGCAGTATACAAGGTTTTCTAATACTGTGTGTCCTTGAGGACACTTGGGATCATTAGATTCTTCAGCCAGTTGAAAATGTAATGATATCTCACTGGGGTTTGAGTTTATATTCCTCTGAACTCTGAGTACGTTTTTATATTTTTTTTTGTTTACTTGGATTTCCTTTTTGAAGTACCTGTTCCAGTTTCTGTCCCTTTTTGTTTTTTACTATTTTGCCTTTTTCTCATTAATGCATAGACATTTTAGATAATCTAGATGTTCTCTTATTTTTATGTATGTTATCAAAGTATACAGTATATGTTACATGTAAATATTTTCCCATGTCTACTTTCTCCATGGCTTTTCTGATGAAGCTCTTACTTGTAATGTAGACCAATTTATTCATCTTTTCTTTCAATGGGTAGCGCTTCCCATGTTTAAGAAGCATTCCATTTGGTCCTCTTCTGGAAGTTTTATCATTTTCTTTTTTCTTTTTACATCCTTATCATTTTTGTTTTTACGCCTGAGGTCTCTGATTTGCCTGGAATTGATTTTTTACATGTGTCATGTGGTATTTTTGGCTCTATAATTTCAACTTGTTCCAGCACTTTTTCTTTTTTTGTTACCGGGGATTGAACTCATGACCTCATGCTTGCCGGGCAGGCACTTATGCTGCTGACCTAAATTCACACCCTCCCCTTTTTTTTTTGTTCCAGCACTTTTGATAGAAAGACCCTCCTGTCCTCCACAATTTTGTACACACGCTGTCATAAGTCAGGTGTCCACACAGGTGCAGATCTCTTCTGGGCTGTCTCTTCTGTCTCCTGGGAGTAATTGTTGTCGCTTGAGTCCCATGGCCTAATTGCAAGTAGGAGGAAGCACGGTGATAGTGAAGGTCCCCAGCACTAAGAGAGATGCAAGGTCCCAGCACTGAGAGACACGTGAAGACAGGCTCTCGGCCTGGGTTCCAGCTCTGTGCCTCTGAGGCTGGTGCTTTGGTGATGACTTCCAGTTCCTCTGCATGGCTACTGGTGACAGAAGCCCCATCCATTCCCAGGTCTTGCCAATAGGCAGGGACCGTTCTGAGCATCGGCACTGGGCCACACAAAAAGCAAAAGAATGAGGGACTGTCTTTGCCCCAGGGGTCTCAGCATCTACTCCAGAGTTTCAGATTGTGCCCCAGTCAACACCAGGTCTGGGTTATGACCCATGAAGCAATGACTCTTAGTCAAAGACAGTACCAAGCACAGAAGCTTCATCCATGTCCTGCTTGTGCATATTCAGTTAGGGGACCAGAGCCGTCCTCCCGCTTAGCCCAGCACTTCCCCAAACTTTCCCAGTGACTGTATTAGTTTCCTATGCTACTGTCATAAATGACCACATGCACAGTGGCTTTTCAAACAACACAAACTTATCATACACCTGTGGAGGTCAGAAGTCTGTGTAGGGTCCCGTGGGTGGAGGCCAAGCTCTTGACAGGGCCGAGATCCTTTTTGAAGGAAGAATCTCTGTCCTTGCCTTTCCGCCTTGTGGAAGCTGCCCATGCACTTGGCTGAAGGCGCTAAACCCATCTTCAAGGCCAGTGTGACAGACCAGGGCTTGCTGTGATGCTTCTGTCTCTCTAATTGCTTCTGAATCTCCACTCCTGCTCTCATTCTTTTGCCTCCCTCCTCCACAGTTAAGGACCCTCATGATTACGGTGAGCCCATGGGGATAATTCAGTATAATCTCTTTAAGATTACCTAATGAGCAGCCTTAATCCCACCTGCAATCTTAATTCTCCTTTGTCATTTAATGTGACATAGTCCCTAGACCTTAGTCCTCTTGGGATGAGATGTGGGCATCTTTGGGGCCACAGCAGCGGTGCCCACTCACCCAGCCTTGCACCACACCTAACTGTACGTGATGCATGTTGTTTGTCAGACGTGGGGCAGCGTGGGCTGTGTCTCCCACCATGGCGTACTCTCCTCGCATCCTGCCCCTGGCACTGTTTTCAAGTTGGTTTATCACCTTTCATGTCCCAGGTACAGCTCCCAAAAGAGGAAGGGCTTATTCTGTTTTGTTCATTGTTATATCCTAGCTCCTAGCACGGTGCCTGGCAGATGGTGGATGCTCAATATATATTTGTTGACTGACTGACTGACAGTGGTTGAGGTGGTTTCCAATAAGACAGCAAGCTTCTGAGTTTGGAGATGGGATGCATGGGGCAGTGAAGGCCACTGCATCAGGTCATTTCTGTGAGGAATGTCTGCAGGCCTTCCTTGGGCTACCTCAGGAACAGCCACAGCCTCTTTAACTTCTGTGCACAGTGGGGATAATCAGCTTCTCAGGCAAATTTACACTGGAGATTCCCAAGCTTTCTGGGTTCATTTTACCAGTGTCTCAGTTACATTTTTCACAGAGCCCCAAATCCAAGAGAAATAACCGACAGCTTGGTTTGTCATACTATCAGGTTCCAACTACATAGTAAGTGTTTTATGTTCTAACAATGGAAGAGTAGATTTAAAAACACTGATGCTCATGCATCGAAAGGAAAAGTATTTTTGTCTTTAACCTTTACCCTTTATCATGGGGAGCATAACCCTGTTGGGAACTGCCCAGCTACTTAGATCTTAAAATCAGATTAGATGCTGCCATCCTTAGTTCCTGTTCCAAGCTGAGTTCCACGAGTGCTTTTCCCAAGGTGACTGTGGAAAATCTGGCTCACAAAGAATGGACCTCAAAGGAAAGAGTGCGGTGTGGGCTAAGCCAGCAGCTAACCCGGGAGAGTTATCTCATGCGTGGTGTCCAGCAACTGCCAGGTATTGCTGTGTTTTCCTCAAATAAAGAAAGTGTTCTGCGGGACCTCATGACCTCACAGTGGTACCTCAAGGCACCATAGCACCCAGCTTGGGAACTGCATGTTTACTCTAGTTTTCAGAAGGCTGATGGGCAGACCAGAAGGCCTTGAGGGTTGTTCATTCCTTTCTGAGGTTGCCGCTCCCTTGCTGGCTCATCTCATCCCTGGAAGTCAGCTTAGCTTCCCGCTGTACTTGCCAAGTGGCATCAGGGTAGGGGTGGACTGTACCCAGTCAGTCCAACTGGCCCTGGTGAGGCTCTGATCACAGCCGTTCTCAGGAGGAACCATTGCCTGGGCTCATCCTGACCCCAGCCCAGCCCTTCTCCCCGATTGTGGCTTCAGGAAGTGAGGCCTGGAGGGCAGGGTAAGCTTTGGAAGGACGACTAGGAATCCAGGTGCACAGGACCTTCACTGTAGGACGGTCACGAGTACCACATGTCTAAGGAGTCTGTGTGCTGGGCACTGTTCTAACAGCTTTATAAGACTTAGGTCCTTAAATTCTTACCACAACCCTGTGACGCCAGTCTAATTCTAACCCCCACCCCTACTGGTGATTGACCTCAGGGGTTTATCCCTGAGCTGTGTCCCTATCTATCTATCCATCTATCTATTTTGACTTATTTAACTCACTGGGTTGCACAGTTTGGGCTCACACTCATGGTCCTCCTGCCTCACCCTCCCAGAATGCTGAGATTAGGAGTATGCTGCCATGCCCAGCCAATAAGATCCCATTTTGCAGATGAGAGAACAGAGGCACAAGGAAGTACAATATTTGGCCAAAGTTCACAGAGCTAGGGAAGCAATGGAGGTGGGATTTGAACCCAGCCCTCTGGTGCCTTTCCATGCCTGCACTTTCTCTTTCATTGGTGGGGAAACCTGGCTTCCAAATCCTCTCAATACTGCCTTGTAGCTGTGTGTTGCCGGGCAGGCAGGGAAACTGAGATTTCTTCTCCTCTGCTGAGTAGCAGACACATCACCTTCCCGTGGAGCTGTTGGGAGGAATACAGAAGACATGCCTGTAAAGTACCTTGGATTACACAGCATTGGAGCAAGAAACCTGGCCTGGCTGTTTCTCTGGCTGGCCATTCCTGGCTGCCCTCTTCCCAGTGCTCCCTCTGCGGGGTACACAGGAACCCGATAGGCAGCAGGGGGCAGCACTGGGCCACAGAAGACCCTTCTCTCTCTCCAGGCCTGGAGGCACTGGCTGTTCAGGATCTGATACCTGGTGATGTTTCTTGTTCTTTTAAGCAGAACACTTAAGGTGGTTTTGCTAAACAGCTAAGAGCAAAATCACAGCCTGGCAGGGTGAACTCAAAGGAGAACTGAGGAAGCAGATTCAGGAGTAACTTTCTTCTTTGAGAGCTGGGTCTGCCCCACAGCCCCTCAGATGGTACCTGCCCAGCTGAGGGTCCTCCTGTGATGCTGCTGGAGCAAAAACGGTGCATCCCAGGTGAGAGCCCCTCCTGATTCCCACTGCTGAACCGCCCTTTGCTGAATCTCCCTGGTTTTCTCTGGGGAGAAGCCTCTTGGAAGATGGCCCCCAGACATTTCAACGGAGCAGGGAATGCCCTTCACCTCAAGTGTTGGTTTGTGAAATTGGGTTCTGTCATGTTTTCTGGCACTGGGGGAAATCTCTGGTTCAAATGAAAAGCTGCTCCTTCCCCCAGAGGGCCCAGAGTGGGCACTGCTCCTTCCTGTCCTGGCTGGTGTCTTCACTGCAGTCTGCTGCCAGTGTGGGTCACTGACTGGGCTGGGTGCTGTAGGGATCCTGGGGGTAGCAGAGGCAGAAGCTGGGAGGGCACAGATTGCATATACTTCTGTGTCTTACCTGTACAAGGGGACTAGGCTGGCCCAGCACCAGAGTGGCCCCAGCCACTCATGACATTGGGTAGTCCTTGCTCTCTTCTGTCCCCAAGTAGGGCTAACAGCACAATCTCTATAAGGTCTTTCTGGCTCACTGTTTGACATGTTAAGTATCTGTGATCATTCTTATCATTGAGTCTGAAAGATGAATCAGTAGTCATAATATTCTGGGGTGATGTAGTTAATTTGCATGAAAGGCAGGGGATCATAGGGGATGCTACTGGGCATCAGAAAGGGTGCTGTGAATGTCAATGGCGAGTCAGGAGGGTACTTCCGGCATCCTCAGTGAATGATGTTCCTATGCCCTGTCCTGCTTTTCTGAGAAGGCCCAAGCAGTTTGCTTGTCAGGCTCCCTTTAGCATGCCTGTGATCCTAGCAAGTGGTGCACCTCCTTCCACTGCCTGGTCTGCAGAATGTGGTAGGATGCTTGATTTCACCCCACAGCAGCAGCTCCTCAGTCTGCCACAGGTGCTGCTCTTGCCTGCGAAATCCACCTTCCATCCCCACTGTGGCTTTTCAGAATCCTTCCTGCTTCTTTCCTCCATAAAAGGACAGGAGCTCAGATGGTGTTATGGTCTGTGTATGGATGCCCCTGCAAAGTCTCATTCAATCATGGGGGGTGAGCTTTTCATAGGTAGCTAAATCTAGAGTTTGTGACTGATTCATGGTTCAATGCTGGGATTAAGGATGTTCGTGCTATACCTGCCCTGGTATGTGTAGCCTGCATATAATACAAGGGACAGGTTGTCCCTTCTCTCACACTGCTTTTGCTGTCTTCCACTGCCGTGAACTGTTGTACCTCTGCCATGTGCCACCCTGCCTTACAGTCAACTATAGACTGAAACCTCTACTAACTGTGAGCTAAGTAAACCTTTCCCCCTTTAACCTTGGGTATCAGATATTTTGTCACAGCAATGAGAAAAGTAAGACAGATGGGTTCTGTTCACTAACGCCATCCCACTAAGGGAAGCCCCCTAATTGTAGCTCAAAGCTGAAATAAAAATACCTTCATTCCTGACTTTTCTAATAATCCCCTACACACATGCATATACACTCACACACAGATGCCCACACACACCCCATTCTCTGGCGACTTTAATCTAGCTTCTGATAAATCAGCTGCTGTGTTAGTAATGTAGACTTTGCTCCTCTGCATTGTCACACACACACACTTCCATCTGTTAAAACTTCTCTTCTAGAGAGGAATAACTATGGGGTGCAGGGCCTCTGGTTGGCCACAGAGTGACTATTCTGAAGGATCTGAACTTCTGCATTTCTTCAAACTACAGAGTAGGATAAAATCTTCTTATGCTATCGAGCATTTTTATTGGCATTCTCTTCATCAGGCATTTCTTACGAGCCATTTTCATGTGATCACTTGTGAGTTCTAGCTTCCTGTCTGTGAGCTGAAAAGACCTGGCTTTGAATATATAGAACCTTTGACTTTTTGTCTATACTTTCTGAAGTTTTGGGGCGTTTTCCTCCCTCCAAGTCTATGCTCTCCATGAAAGCCAGGATTGTTTACCACCAGTTCAATGTTAAGTCTTCAGTGGTGAGGTGAACCCGAGGTTCGTAGAAGGAGATTGTTAAGTATTGATTAGTGGATGAGTATTTCATTGCTTCCACACCAGCATCACTGCAGAGAACACAGACTGAGCTAGATTACTCTTGTAAAGAGGCCAGGCTGGAGACATAACACCCAGCACACTCCTGTTCCCTGTGGTGACATTGCTCTCCCACCCATGTGGCCCTGTTAGCTCCCACCCCACCAGGGCTGTCTGTTTGGGTTGCAACTGCCCATGTTTTGAATGTCCCATTATATGGCACCCTTCCTACGAAATAAGTCACTTCCTTACTGGTAATTTTCAATCCCTCACACCCAGGGAACTGTCAGTGCTCAGGAAACATCTAACAAATGGAAATTTAAGTGGATACAACCTGTGGGTTTTAGTTTAGACTCAGTACTTTTCCCAAAATGACCCCAAGTTTCTGCACAGAATTCCAGACACAGTTGCCATCCGATGATTAACCCTATGCCTGGAGCCTGCTGTCCCCTCAAGGGCCAAGGACAAGCTTGAGTCCTGAAGAGCTAAGTGCATTGAAAGCAACAAAAAATGACTCCAAATTATGGGGGAGAAACTACAAAATTGAAATTAATAAAATATCTAACTGTTCTCAAAGCATACTGGCGTGTGAATTTTGATATTTGCTGAATTTAGTGCTCGTAAACATTGCATTTGATGATGTGTGGCTTAAATTTTTTCTCACTTCACAAGAATCTTGAGTTTGTACAGTGAATGCCATAGAATCTTAGCCAATCATAAGTTCCAGGAATTCTATAAAGCCAAATAGATGTCAAAGCAAAATTATAAAAATCCTTTTAAAATTGTTGATGGTGAAAAAAACTAATTATAGATATGGATGTATTTTAATACTATACATTCAATATGGGGTGAAGTCCTTTATCTATCTCTTAATCCTACAGAATTCTACCATTATTTGCAGTATTTCAATTGATTTACCTAAAATTAGAAATACTGATTTCCCACTTAATGGATATCTAGATTTATTCCCATGATATCATTTGTAGCAATCAGACATCTTAACTGATCAATATAAAATAATCTTGATCTTTGCTGATTTTGCTCACTGAAGGTCTTCTCTTTTCTAATCTAACCTTTCATCTTCTTTCAGGAATCCTGTTCACAATGTTGGTATTTGGACCAGCCTGCGGATTTATTCTGGGTTCTTTCTGTACCAAAATCTATGTGGACGCAGTCTTCATCGACACAAGTAAGGAACAGAGCTCAGTGTCTACCCATACTCTATAAGCATTTCCTCTCTCATAAAGGAAGCTTCAGCATATTTGATTCTAAAATGTACTAAGCAGTAGCCTTGTGTAAGTTTTCCATCCCTGTGACAAATATCTGAGAAAATCAACCTAAAAGAGAAAACAGCAGGGCATAGTGGTACGTGCCTATAATTCCAACCCTCTAATAAAAGCTTAAGGTAGGATTACAAGTTCAAGACCAGCTTGGGAAACTTAGAGACTTAGCAAGACCCTGTCTCAATAAAAAGGTAAGAAAACATTTATTTTGGCTCACAGTTTGAGCGATTTCAGTCCATGGCAAATTGGTCTGCTGCCTTCCGGTCTACAGCAAAGCAGTGCATCACGGTAGGAATGGGATAATGTGTGATGGAGCAAAGCTGCTAAGAACTGAAGAGAAGAAGGTGACAGGGTGCACATCTTCCCTTTGTGGGCTCCCACCCAAAGACCTAACTTCCTTCCCATAGGCCACACCTCCTGAAATCATACCCCTTCCCATTACAGCCACAGGCTAGGAACTATGCCTTGAGCCTTTAAAAGACATTTAAGATCCAAACTCTAGGAAGCCTTAATACTTCTACCTCTGTAGCTGGAGACCACTTGAGGATGACTGGAAAGAACATGAGTGCGGGTTCATGGGGCCTGCACTCAACCCCAGATTCTGCCCACTTCTCTCTAGAGGTGAATAACTATGAATACTTGATTTCACTCCTCAAATCTATTTTCCCACCTGTAAATTAAGGAGCACAATAGTCATGTCTACCTCAGGGCTATATTTAGTAATCCCATTCAAAATTATCTTAAGTGGAACCTGTTTGATCTTAGCAGGAAGGGTGGATATATTTCCAGATTGCTGTGGGATCCACAGTCCATGATCCTGGAATTGAACAGTGTGCTACTCAGGTGGGCAAGGTCATGCTGTGGTGAAAAATGTTCCCAAGTCTGAGTGATTTTAATCAATTGAAGTGTATTTCTTGGTGGCGCTACTTCTCTGACACACATTGGTGGTATCGGGGCTGGTGGGACATGGTCTGTTATGGTCTCTTTAGAGCTCAGGATCATAGGAATTCTATCCTGATCTCAGCCTGCACAGGTACCATGGCAGGAAGCAAATCTGTGGCAAGTTGCACACTCATCCTTGAAAGTTGTGCCCAGAAATCACACACACACACACACACACACACACACACACACACACACTGTTTTTACTCATGTTTCCTTGCCAAAGATACTCACATGGTTGTATCACTTTTCTTTTGCTATGAAACAAGTGACCCTATTCTTACTGAGTGAAAACAGCAGACATTTACCATCTCACAGCTTGTTCTGTGGGTCTGGAATACAGGAGCAGCTTAGTGATCTGGCTTAGGTCTCTTAAGGGGCCACAGCCAAGCTGTCAGCCTGGTATGCAGACATCTGGAAGCCCAACAGAGAAGATCTGCTTGGAAGCTCACAGCTATGGTGCTGGCAGGGCTTTGAAGGTCTACTTTTGTACTCTGGGGGCTCTCTCAGCTGGATTTACCTGAAGCAAACAACACAGGGAGGATGAGAGAGGGCACCTGAGACAGGAGCCATTCAGAATCTTTTTTATAATTCACAAAAAAAGCCACTCCCTTGCTGAGGTCTCCTGCCAAGCAGAAGGATTATTACACAAGGATTTTTTTTTTGAGGTATTGGGTATTGAACCCACAGTTTTTTCACTGACCTTCACCCCAACCTTTATTTTAATTTTTTGAGACAGAGTCTCATTAAATCACTAAGTTACCCAGGCAGGGCTTCAACTTCTGATTTTCCTGCCTCAGCCTCCCAGAGTTCTGGGATTACAGGGCTGCACAACTGACACCCCGTTTAGATAAGGATATAAATATGTACCAGTGGACAGGGATCTTTGGGGAGCATCTGAGATACTGCCTGCCACGAGTGGTCACAATGCTATTTTTGCATGCCTAGAAGAGAACACTGCATTTCTTCATAGCCCAGCAAGTAGCAAAGCCACATTTCCTATCTTTTTTGAAAGGGGGCGGGAAGCCATTGCAGCTTCTCCTGCTGATCTGTTCTCAGGATCAATAAGAACACTCAGTCCTGGGTTCCCAATCCATCATCTCTCGACAGTGCTAAATTTACCAATTCACCCCAAAGAAATAATGTGGTTTTAAATCCAATCAAGTCGCTTTGTAATTCACTCCATTAATCCCACTGATATATTTACTGGTAGCTAATGATGTTCCAGATTTCCAAGTGAAAAACAAAATCAGATGCAGCCTTCTTTATTCTTGTGGCACTGTGGCTCTGTTCAGGAGGCGATTGGATGGTGGTATTTTCCAGCAGCTGGCTGGCCCTTTGAGCCCGCTCCTAGGGAGCAGGGCCTGCTGGTGAAAGGAGTCGGCCGCCATGTTTATGCAAACAGAAAACCCAGCTGCCCTGCTGCACCAGAGACAGCGCAGCACAGGGCTGGCAAGAGGTGTGGAGGAGGAGTCTCCTAGCAGAGTGGGGAAGTGGCTGCGCAGTACATTTTTCCGTCAGCAGATCAGTGTTGGCCCCTTGAACCGAGTCTGTGAGTGACCAGCATCTCTCTTCTAATTCTTTTATTTTGCCCATGAGGAAAGCGAATCCCAGAAAGGAAGGGGAGTTGCCAATCCAAGGAGCTCTGGACAAAGCTCAGGTTTTCAGGGCCAGCGTGCAGGGATTTCCACTTCAAGATTCCGTCACCAGACTCTCTCCTGAGAGTGAAGTAGCTTATTCCCTCGGCCAAGAATGAACAAAGGGTAGACTGGTGGCTGGGTGCTGAGAGTGTCCACTCACAGTCCCCTTGGCTCGCTGACCCTGTTGCCTCAGCCCACAGTGCCGTTTCCATCCCATTCTGCTAAGCGTCTCTGGGCTCTGAAGTGACCCTTTCCATGGTTCCGAGCTCCATGGCAGTTAGGAGCCTCCCTGCATGTAGACAGTGGGGTGCATTTCCTGTCTTCCTGGGCATCTCACTGCTGGCCGCCTTCTCCACTCCCAAGTACGCAGCCCACTTCCCGCTTTGCTTCTAGGGAGGGCAGGATGCCTTTAAGTCAGTCTTTGGTGCCTTTCTGGATGTGCTTGAGGGTCTGTACTACTGATCACCAGCAGAGGGCAGAAAAACATCATCTATTTTATTCAGCCATAGACTTCTGTAGTTTCCAGCGCCATTTGGTGTTTCTAATCCTGTGGCTCAAATTCATCACCTCTGAGCGAGCTTTGGCTGTGTTTTGAGGAGGCAGTTTTGCACTCATCGGGCTGTGCCTCACATACCTAACACAGAGTCTTCTTCAGTGTTGTCCAGTGCTGTCCAGCAAATGGGCTGGCCACGGAAAGCATAAGCATAAGCTGGCCACGGAAAGCATAAGCATAAGCTGGCCACGGAAAGCATAAGCGTTGGGCGGTGCACATAGCCACGTGTTTCTCAAATTCTGGCTAAGAGAGGGAGATCAGGAAAGGCACTGGCTAGAATTTGTGCGGAGGCAGCAGAGCAGGTTCGTTGAGAGTCCTTGCTATGGGGCAGGTGGGGGAAAGAACACTCCTTCCTCCTTGACGCCAGTGTTGAGGGAGCGTCCAGGGAATGAGCCTGCTTGCAGTCTGCGGGCAGGTGCAGCTGGAAGCGCATGGAGGCTGCAGGTGTGTGGGAGGGGCCACCCCCTTGCTCCTCACCTGTCTGTACTTAGACATAGGGTGCTGCAACCATCGCCTTTCATCTGTGTTTGTTCCCCACGTGGCTCCCATTGCTCCATGCAAGAATAGATCCCTCCCCGCAGAGCTAGGAATAAAATGATGGCACCTCCGGAATTTCTCTTTTAGAAAGTCTTTGTGCAGCTGAAACTCAAACACAAACAGGACCTCGATAAAAAGGACTTGGTGGCAGAGTGTGCCCTGATTGATGGATTGCCCAGCCTTTAGTAGTGGGAGAAGATTAGCAACAGCGGGAGATTAAATCTATCACGGATGTCTCGGTGGGATCCTGGAACCTCGTTATGAGGGTGCAGGATCAGCTCCCAGATGAGGCACTGTCACACACAGATTAAGAGCTCAGGCATTGGAAGCAGACCTCCAGGAATCCCAGCTGTACCCCTTAGCAGCTCTGTGATCCCGGGGACATTATTCCTCACGGATTTATGTGGGGATGACATAGTTAATGTTGCAGAGCACTCAAGATGGGACCTGTCATACACTAAGCACATAATAAAGGTTTGGAATGATGAGGAGTTGGGGAGGTTAAGTAATTTCCACGGCTGGTAATGGAAGAAGCAAGGATTCAACCCCAGCCCTCTCTGACCCTAAAGGCTCACTCTTGCCTGAGCCCCTGAAACCTGAAGTGAGCCAGCAGGCTGCCCCCTTCCTTGGACAGAGGCCTTGCTGCAGTGGCCTGACCTCAGTGGCCTAAGACTCATACCAGCTGGCCCTACGGGCAGCAGCATGGTGTTTGCAGCTGGAATGAGATGAAGCCGTCTGCTTGCTTCCTGAAAAAGGTCAGCAAGCTGAGAGCCTCCTGCTCTGCCATTTGCAGGGCTGGTGCTGCTGCCAGATCCCTCCACTTCGGGCTAATTAGCCCAACGGCTGGTATCCTAGATGGATGTTCCACGGCCCTCCACACTCAGCCCCTCATGGTCTCTACTTTCTAATTAGGTCTGTAACTTAACGATACTCTTGGAATTCTTGAGTCCCACAGCAAAACTTCGATAAAATAAGTTTAAAAAAATAGGCAAATGAAGTAAAAAAAATAATTGCCCAGAGAGCGGTAGTGTCTCTTACACATTAGAATGACTGAGGAAAATGAGGTAAATATCCCCAATTTGGTTTGACCCGCTCTTCTTAAGATCCCAGATGTCCTCCTAGGTGGAGCGGTTGATGAGTTTGAAACTAGTTTATTCTTCCTGGTGATCTTTCTTTTCACCTGGGAAATGAATTCAAAGCTCAGTGAGTCCCATTTGGTCACTTGCCTTCCACAGAGGAAGCCAACAGATGTCAATAGCTTGCTTAGTTTACCCAACGCAACAAGCAAACCACAAAGGCAAACCAAAAGTCAGGTGCTAAAGTAGAAGTGGATCTTGTCCAAATGGCCTTTTCTGTGCCCATCCACATCTAGGCAAAGACAGGTCCCATTGTGTCTGGCCTCAGGGCAAAGAGCCATCCCTCATGGCCGCCCAGTGGGCAGCTCTCCTGTTCCACTCTATTCCTATTGTGCTCCTACCTAAACTCCCCCAAAGTGAAGCAGCACATTTCCTAATGTCTGACAGGGCCAAGGGGCAGACAAGTGCCTGGAGCAGCTCCCCCCTCCCCTCAGAGGCCCCTGAGGATGTCATGCCTTTGCTCAGGCTGCCCCCCTATATTCACCATCTCTCCTCGTCTGTGTGTCTGATTTCATTGTCAATTCGATGACACAGTGAATGAGACAGATTGGTGCTCCTCAGGTTTGTTCTGGAGATTCCACTGACACTGAGACTGCAGTGATTTTTTAAGAAGTCTAGCTACGAGCCAGATTAAAAGAAAAAAGAAGTTTTCAAGGCATGTACTCTTTCTGTGCCTAAAACAACTCCAACACCTTCTGGGACCACTATGGATGTACAGCAGGAATGTATGTTTCCTAAGCCTTTCTGGGAGTAGTACATCATGCTACAGTAACAAACATGCCCAGATCCTCAGTGGCTTAGGTTCACTTCTTGTTCATACTGAATATCCAGTGCAGGCCGGTGGGGCTTATTTTGTTCATTGTGTAACCTCTCAGGGACTATCTGAAAAGGAAGAAACTTGGACAGTCACACACCAGCTCAAACATACTTCACAAAGAAGTGACACAGCTTGTCTCTGCTCACCTTTCATGGACAAAACTCGGCCACATGGCCACACTGAACTTCCCAAAGTGAAGAGTTCCAGTCCTCTGTGTCCCCTGAAGAAGAGAGAATCTGAATGCTGACATTGCTGACCTCTGCCACACCATTTTTTGCCAGTGAACTCAACTCAGTCTTTCTGGAACATTCTGTGCCAAGCACTCACAATTGCCAGCCAAGTAGAGGGAGATTTTCACTGTAACTAGCTGAAATGGCTCATAAAAATATTGTCTGTCATAGAGAGAGGTAGAGAAAAGAAGTTTCTCAGACTAGCTTGGCCTCCCTGGCTCTGAGGTAGCAAGCACACTCCAGCACTGAGGAGTTTCTCAGTGTGGTCATGCTGCCACACTGCTCAGGATCACTGAAATGGAGGGGTGGGGATCAATATCTTCCCAAGGAGCCAACAATGGTTTTCCTGGATCTGCACAATCCGGTCTTGAGCTCTCCTACCTGCAGGTCCTGCTCAGGTATCCGGTGTCTCTTGGTTCTGGCTCTG
Source organism: Dolichotis patagonum (assembly GCA_004027295.1). Lineage (NCBI taxonomy): Eukaryota > Metazoa > Chordata > Mammalia > Rodentia > Caviidae > Dolichotis > Dolichotis patagonum. Next base: position 61,766 of record PVJX010005102.1, read on the forward strand.
ATGAAGCACTCTTTCCTGGCTTTCAACATTAGCGTGCCCCGCCAACACACATACCTCCAGGAAGTGAGCTGACACCTTTACACAAACAACAGCTGCCTTCCCCACCACAGCCCTCTCCCTGGGATGTTTACTCACACATACAGCAGAGTCACTAACTGCCTGTGACTTTCTACACGGTACTAATTTTGTTCCTCCCAACCGCTAGGATTTCTCTCCCTTCACTGGCTCACATCTGCCCGCTCTTCAGCCCCCTTTTGTGGAGCTGGTACACAGTGAAGGGAAACGCCAAGCTGCCTTCTGCTGGCTTTTGTTGTCATTCATTGTTTGGCATCAGGTAAAGAAACAGTAAGCAAGGAGTGAAAACACTCCTGAGCAACTACCTGAGGCAATTTTACTTCCTTTTCTTATCTGTCGTTTGCATAAAGGTGCTTTCCAGATCTTCACATATTTCCCCATGCCAGGCCCTATTTTTTTAAAAAAAAACTATCTACTGGTGTTCCTGTTGATATATGAAAAATTATAAAAAGAAGAAGAGTTGCCATAAATGAAAAACCTACCAGGAGTCAGAGTACTGGCTCATTATCTGTCCTCCTTGTAGCTACTTGAAGGGGCTGGTGTCTGTATTTTGCAAATGATGACAGTAAGGCTCATGGAGTGGTAAGGCTAGTTGGGGGCCGAGCGAGATCAGTCCCAAGCCCTCTGAGGCTCACATGTTCTCTTCAGAATGCAGCTACACTAAAGCTTCTGGTCCTTCGTACTACTGTGGCTAGTGCTTACATCAGAGTCTCCAAGACAGAGATCTGTGTTCCAGAGCCAACTTTCCACCCACCAGCAGAGCTTCTCATCTTAGGTCCATTGCCCAAAGCACAAATTCGTCATTACCTGGGGGGTAACACAGCAAACCCAAAGGATCAAGAGCAACAGTGTAGCTAGGAGTGTGGGCCTTAGGGTGCAAATAAATGCCTGTGCTCCCTCTTCAATTCTGTGAACCTGGACAAAGAACTTAACCTTTGTTTTCCCATGTATGCAAAATAAGGATCATGAAAGCCCTTGTATTGTAGTGTTGCAGGGAACCTGGATCGTGACAGCCAAGAATGTGCTCTGCATATTTCCTCGAGCAGAGGGAATCCCTTCATAAATGATAGCAGCTTTATCATTAATGCTGGCTGAAGAGTCTTCAGGGAGTGCATTTTATAAGTGGGGAAGCATTCATCTGGTGTCTGCAGTCCTTCCTCCTCCCAGAGGTGTCCATCCATCTGGTCCATGCCCACAGCACTGTTGTTCTTAACTCTTACGCTATTTCCCAGGTCTCCAAGAATCTCTTGTGGGCTCCAGGAGTATCATTTATCATCCAAGAGCCATTTCTAAGCAGCTCATCTGGGGATGCTGCTTTGCAGGGAAGCTGTATAGACAAAGAAGGAAAAATATCAAGAAGTAAGCTATAGGTTATGTTGCCATGACTTCAGCTGGCAAATCCAAGAAGTAAGAGTGCAAGCTAGCTAACCACACGCATAGTGCCTGTACATTCGAGTTGGCTGCAAACCTTTTCTGAAAGAGGGCTGGTGCCAAACCACAGACCACCAACAAGATTTGAACTAGCTTGAAAGTAGAGGGCTGCAGCCATAACTAGCAAGCTACCTCCACCAAGGGCTCAAGCACGTGCCAGGCACTCATCTGAGTGCCTTATGTCTGGGTGGTTCATGTGATCTTCTCAATGACTGTAAGGTAAGCACTGGCCTCTTAGTAAGTGGTGTATATATCAGTAGCCAAGGGCATCAACAGCTCAAATGCTGACCTGCAGTCCCACAGAGAGAAGGGACAGGATTTCAACGCAGGTGGCCTGGGTGTTCACCGGGTCCAGCTTCGTATTCCTGACCTCTGTGTCATACCTGTCCTTTTACACAGCAAGTCTGATTTAAGACAGAGAATGGGTGTTGAATGGGATTTTAGATTAGCTTCTTTGGGAGAGATGAGAGTGACTGCACCTACTAAAAAAAAAATCTACCCTTGAACCATAAATGTTTCCTTGTGTTTCCACAAGCACACCTTGGCGGCACTGCTAAGCCAGCCAATTTCAGCCTAAATTCAGAGGCTGTCTGGCTTCAAACTGTTTTTGTTTAGACTGATATAAACCCAGGGTAGACAGGAAAATTAAAGCAGGAACGTGATCCGTCTCCAGCTTTGGGAGAAACAGGAGCACTGATGTAGAACAGACAGGCTTCCTAGCCTGATGCCCAGTCCTCCCACCCTAATCCCATCCTGGAGCCCTTGAATTCTCCATGCAGCAGATTGGAGTCCTCAGCAAATCTCCACAGCGCCCCAGCCCGTTCCATGTCCCACCCCACTGAGGTGTGCTCTTTCCCTCTGCAGGTAACCTGGACATCACTCCGGACGACCCCCGCTGGATCGGAGCCTGGTGGGGCGGCTTTCTGCTCTGCGGTGCCTTACTGTTCTTCTCTTCCCTCTTGATGTTCGGCTTCCCACAGTCCCTGCCTCCACACTCGGACCCTACCATGGAGAGCGAGCAGGCCATGCTCCCCGAAAGAGAGTATGAGAGGCCCAAGCCCAGCAATGGGGTCCTGCGGCACCCCCTGGAGCCAGGCAGCAGTGCCTCATGCTTCCAGCAGCTGAGAGGTAAAAGGCACCTTGTCTGCTGGTGGTCAGAATAATGGGGCATCGTGAGGGGAGCAGGTGCAAGGTATGGAGGCACTCAGGACTGAGGGCTAGATGGCTTGAGGCAGAATAATACTCGTTTTGAAAGACTGGTCTCCACCAGCCTTGCACTTAACCTATGACCAGACTTATTTTAAAAAGTGCAGTCAGGTTTTATTGACAGGAGCGCAGTGGTTTATATGGAACCTGATGTATAAATAAATATAGATGCCTGTAGATGGAAAGGCATAAGAAAGGGAGGGATGATGCAAAACCACCTACAAAACCCTCTTGAACTCTTTCAGGCCACTTGTGAGCCGCTTGAAGCAATAAAGGACTTTTGAAGTCGGTTCCCTTTGCCTGGTATAGGCACTCTTTAAAAAGTCACCTCCCTAGTATATTTCTTTGGGTTCACTCTGACCTTTCACTGAAGATGAAAAATGTGCTTCCCATCCAGGAAGAAATACGAACCACTCTTAATAACTGTCTTAGTTACTTTTCTCTCGTTGCTGAGACAAAAACCTGACACCCGAAGTTAAAGGGGGAAAGTTTTATTTAGCTCACTGTTTGTAGAGGTTTCAGTCCATAGTTGGCTGGCTCCAAGGCAGAGTGACACATGGCAGAGGGCAATAGTTCGTGGTAGAAGATAGCAAAAGCAACAAGGGGGAAGGGACAAGACTCTTTCTGTCCCTTATATTGAATGCTGCTGGTATAGCACTCACTCGCTTACTCTTAGCCAGAACTCTGCCAAACCAGTTGGTAGACTGATTTACTGATCACATACCCTTAAACCCAGCATCATACACTGTAGATTGAATCACCTCTGAAAAAGCCCCATGATCTCATGAGGCTTTCAGGGGGCCATCTAGACACAAACCATAATAAGAGTCCTACTTCAGAATGCAGTGGAGAGCTCACTATGATTTTTAAAAGAAACTAATCCAGCTTTTCTGATCAAGAGTGAACCACAAATAATGATGCAGAATGAAAAGTTTCCCCCTGGTTGTTTCTCTCTCCAGCATTGTCCACTCAAGGTGAGGAAAATGACAGCACAGCTGAACCCCAAAAGCTGCTCACTGTCACAGCTGCCACATGTGGTGTTCCCTCATGCACATGACTCTGTGCCCTGGTCCATCAGAGTGTGCTGGACTTCGGGGATGAGCAGGTTGCTGTAAGGCTGGGTGACCCCTTCCTAGGAGGCTGGAATAGAGCAAAGGTAGTGGCCAGGTGCTTTTCTCTGGGCACTGAGTACTCACTGGACAGCAGACACAGCCTTTCGAGGCTCCCTGTAGCATCTCTTATTGCCAATAGTGTCTTTCCTGAGCACCTGTCCAAGGAGAAGCACCTGCTATGGATGCTTGAGAATCGTGCTCGAGAGTCACAGTGAGAGCCCAGACTGGTGTCTTACTCCCTCCCACCTCTGCCATCTCTCACCCCTCCTGGCTCTGTTTCCACACGTGTGAAACTGTCACACGCTTCTACTCTGACAAGCATTGTCCTGGGAACAAAAGCATTGCCAGCTGAAGATGGTTAATCATACCTGTGTGTCTATGAGGAATTGAAAGATCTGGTGCTATTTCTGAAAAGACACTAATAACCTAATGTGATGTCTGACCCGCGTTCCTCACTGGTTTGTACCAATGCCGTGTCCATAGGAGGCCTTAAAATTCATTCCTTGGCATCTCAGGTTGCATTGGGAGGTGAAAAAGTCCCCCAGTTTGTGTCCTGTGAAGTTGCCACCCCCTTCATAAATATGTGCTTAATAAAAGAGACTCCCTCCCAAACTGGATCACTGCTGGAAACTCCAGCCAGCTAGAGAGTGAGGTCCAATGCACCCATAAAGGCACAAAGGGCCACTGACACTTGCTAGTAACCAACCCACTGGAGTAAATCAAGCTGGCATGAGTGTGGCTTGGCAGAGGGCACCCTGGCCCTGGGTGATAATGACAGCAGCCTTTCCAGACACTCCTAGGGGGACGGCTCTGTCTTGGAAGGGGTCTACACTAATCTCTAGTCATTCATCGCTAGGTAAGAAGACACAGGCCATGAAAGAACTCACCTTACAGGGCACCCACAGGCCATGAAAGAACTCACCTTACAGGGCACCCACCAAGCCAGGTAGGACAGCCCAGAGTGGTGGGACCACAGCGGCCAGTCCCTAGGATGTTACTAACACTCAGAGGACAGACAGGAACCTCTCCCCAGACAGTGAGAGGCTCAGAGGTGACACTGCTGTAGCTTCGTATACTTGGCTTACTGTTCAGCTGCTCATTTCCTCATATGTTCCTTCAGTCAGTATCTACCAGTTCCCTACCAGGGCTTATATTGTAGAGCTTACATTTTAGCAGGGGAGGATGTGACAGACAAGATCAAATGAATGACAACATAGGCACCGGATGACCTGCACTTGCACTGGCAAGTGCACCGTCGGGTAGATGGGTCCAAGACTCAAAAATTGTGACCCATTCTGTACTTCTGATGATTCATGGTTCTGCATTTAGGATTAGCAACTCTCAGAGGCAGTTGGTCCACTAAGTCCCTAAACTCTGTCTCAGCAGGAGAGGGAGGCTGCCTCTCCGGAGGATTCCCCCAGAGCCAGAGCACAGAGACGTGAGCTATTACGCTAATCAACAAATCTTACACATGTCAGCCCGTGGAGAGGGGCCACGTGCTCACATCCTTTATTTTCCCCTGTGACATGAGTATTTTTGCCATGTGACCATTTTCTCCAGAAGCACCATGCAGTGCTACCTGGTGTTCCCCAAACAAGCTCATCTAATTTGCATCCCCGGCAGCATGCTATGCATTTATGGTACAAATAAGCACACGGGTCACACATTGGAGGAATTAACATGGCTCTCAAGATCTGCATGTTGCTATTTCTCATGAATATTTTTTGAGCTTACAAAACAGTTTCTTCTTCTGCCATCAATCTGTGTCCCCTGTTACACTCTGCAGGCCCCTGAGCAGAGCTGCCAAGGGCAGCCCTTCACCCCACCACCCCACCCCCACTCCATGCTTCCCGGGCTCCTGGCAGAACCATGAGACAGCCTGCCTGGAGGCATACCCACCCGGGTTCAAATCCAGCACAGCCATTTCCCAACTGTGCAACTTTGGCTGTGTTACCTATCTCTGCTCACTGTTAACAGAGGGTGGTTTAAACTTTCCAGCAGCTGCCTGAGGTTGGTATCAGTGCCGTTTTCCACTTACAGAGCAAACTGAGCTGTGGTGGTGTGGACATTTGAATCTGTGGCCCTTCCCCCATCCGACAGGCTCCAAGGTCTGTTTTCAGTTCCCTCAGCCATCAGTTGGGTTTGCAATCCTTAGCAGAGCCTTGGTCCAGAGCAGCCAGGGAAGACCCAGCTTGTAGAGACTGTCACATAGGCATTTTACCAAGCAGGCAGCAAATGAACAGGTATCTGGGCTTATTAAACTCTAGCATCCCCTCAGCAGGAGCCTGCCAATCAAGGCATAGTTCTGCATCTTAGCCATGTAACTTCTCGTAAGCCCCAGCTGAGGCCACTCCTTCTGATCTTGCTGTTTGAATGACTTAGCTCTGGAGGGTCCACTTCATCCCATGCCTGCCCTATGTGTCTAGCACTGTCCCGTCCCCACCTGCCCTGCAGCTAAGTCCTATCTTGGCCAGCACTGCCGTGCCCTCCTGACTCTAGGGGCTACTTGAGGTTTGCAGAACAGCTGGGGAGTATGATAGACAAATACGCAATATTTTCATTATCTGGTCTGCTAAGTCTTGTGCCCACAATTTCATGTTTCATTTTCAGTCATCCCTGGTGTCACTTGCCCTGGGAAAATGGATGGGAAACGGGACCTGGGTTCCCTCTGCAGTGCGTACCTGTCCCTACGCCATCAAGCTCCCTGCAGTTCCTGGAATGGGTTAGGAGTGCTCCACTTTGCTGTCATTTCTTTCTGGAATCCCCTTCCTCCCTGGGCCTCTGTCTGGGCCTTTTTGGGCCTCCCTGGGCCTCTCCCTGGGCCTTTTTGGCTGGCCTCTGTCTGCTCCTCCCCTGGCAGCTCTCCCACAACCCTTCTGTGTTCATGTCCCTGTGTCCCCGTGTAAGATTAGCTGTATTACTCCATAGTCCACTTGGCCCCTGTTACTACAATACCAGGCTGGCCTGTCTGCTTCTTAGCATCTATCTGAAAACCCCCCCAGGGCAAAGTTTTCATTCATCTCTTCATTTCTGGAGGTACAGCACAGTGCCTGGCGACATCCGTAGAACGAATTAAGTCAAAAATGAACGCTTTCTCACTCCCATGCACCTGTGTATGAACACACAGGTGCACACCCATGCACACACAATAGGCATTGATACTCATCTTCTGTGCATCATCGTATTGAATCCCCCTAGCCATGCAAGGCATTAGTACCATTTAACAGGTAAGGAAATTGAGACTTAGAGATGGAAAAACATTTGAACCCTGGCAGAGGCTCAGTGCTGTATTCTCAGCCATAATAACATGGTGCTACCTTGTTTGGCAGTAGACTTTCTTCTAAGCACAGGTTGCACCACCAGGTTCTGCTTTTCCAACAGAATGTGCTAAAACTCTGGCTGCTGGTTGCAAAGACACAGATGTACCCTAAAACAGTGGGTCTTCAAACAAGGCTAGAGCTAAAAGGTGGAGAAGAACTAACTCCCTGCCAGCGCTGGCACATCTTGACCTTCTAGCGAGTTTTCTAACTGGGATGAATACGACAGCACCAGAGGTTTAAAACCCACGAGGCAAGCTATGCCTTTGATAAGCAAGGGACAGGGCAGAGGAATGCTGAGCACTCTTTTCCCTGAGACCTTCATGCTGACTGCCAAGTCTACCTCTCTAGTCACCTTGCTGTTCCCAGAAAAGGTACATGAGCCAGGTGACAGCTGAGCAGGCCAGGCCCTCAGGCCGAGTCTTCAAAGGTACCACCCAAGGCTGGGAGATGATTTATGATTTCCAGAACACAAGCTCGCCCTTCTGTCCTGCCCCCACCTACAGCTTGTGAGATGGGTGTCTCTGTGCCACTGAGCAGGACACTGGAGCTGGGCATGGGGAGTGGCTCCTACAGGTGGGACTGGACCCAGGTCTCCAGACTCCAAATCCAGTGCTTTTTCTGCACACTGTTAATGAAAGGACTGAGGGAAGAGAATCAGCCTGGGGCCCACATAACAAAAGCCTGTACTGTGTCTGATTGCTTTCTGCTCCATTTGCTACTGGAATGCAGCAGCCCCAGCCCCAGGGAGCCTCACTTTTCCTGGCTTTGAAGTCTGCCTGGGCCGCACCATGCTGCATCACGCAGCCATCCTGAGTTCAACTGATTTCATCACCTGAATCCCTCTGCAACCTGCTCCCTGCTTGCCGCAGGCTGCCACAGCCCCTCCACTCTGACTGTGTTGCTCTCGGCTGCTATGGGAGGGGAGTACAGAGGCAGAGCCCTGCCAGGGCCCCAGCTGCTTCTTATGTGGCTTCTGCCCTTGCTCCCTCCACGCCAGGCTCCGCAGTCTCCTTCCAGCCCTCATTCCTCTTCCTACTAGGCCTCTGCTCTTATTTCCTTTGCCTTAAACTCTGCTCATCCCCAGGAGTCGGCTCCCCATCACGCATGAAGGCTGTTTCTGCCCTGCTGACAGAGGCATCGTTTCTGGGTGTGTAATTATTCACTTCCTCCAGAAGCTCTGTGAGGGCAGGGACTTGCCCTGCTTTTGTTCAAATCCTGGTGCAGACAAGGCACTAAATCCCCACTATTTACTAAGTGGGGAATAAACAGACAGACGAGGTAGCCACTGAGATAAACACACGAGAGGGCATGAGCACATGCCTCTCCAAGCCCAGTGCAGTTTTCTGCTTTCCTTAAAGCTCCCTCGCTGCTCCCCCAAATACCTGACAGGCAGGATCTGCTCCCCCAGTCCTGGCTGCTGAATTGCAGAGGATCTGCTGGACCCGTTGCTGAGGCCCACTTGTCCCAGTGATGTTGATCTTGGTTGTGTCACTTGTCTGGCTGTAGGGTGTACATTCATCCTCGTGGCAGGATTTGGGTCACACTCCTGACTTCTGTGTCTCTGCCAGGCCTCCTTTGTCTCTTACCAGCTAGCAGCCAGCTTTACCTCCTTTTTTCTTTATTAGGAGCCTGTGCCTTCCAGCCTGATTAGGGGAGAGTTCTTGTTCCGCAGGCCAAATGGCGAGTGCTTTTTATTGCACAATTTGTCTTCAGAACGGTGCTCGCCCCTGATGCAGAAAATCAACTGTGTTGATTTCACTGTTGGGTCTACCAACCACTTGGAGTCATGGGCCAGGATAGGGTGTATGCTGTAGAGACATCTGGTCAGTTTCCTGGTTCTGCTTTTATGGGTGCTGATGGAAGAAGGGCTGCTGGGCACCAGCACTGGGCAAGTGTCTGTGGGAGAATGCTCTTCACCAAAAGCCACTAAGGGCACCGAGTGTATGCCAGGCACTCTGTTGGTGTTCCTGGAGTATTTGATGAATGAATGAATGAGGAATCAAGCAAAGGAAATAACCAGAAGGTGAGGTGGTGTGTGTGGGGTCCCCACCACAGCTAAATGTCAAAGTGGTTCCCTCAAAGTTGTACTTAAGTAAACTGACGTGCTGGGGGAGCCCACTCACACACAAGCTAGGGCACTCTGGATTCTGGGACCCTCTTGGCGATTCACAGTGACCTTAGGACATGCTTTGGGAAATAACCCCAGAAACCCTGGGGGTCATGATGGGCATTTGCATCAGATTGAGGGCTCCACTACACATTTTCTTTTCTGAACACTACTCTTTTTCTTTCTGAAGTTTCCAGAGGTGAATTCTCACATGGGTAGAATTTTTATTTTCATGAGTGCTATATGCAGCCAGTGCCACTGAGGTGATGCGAGTTCTCCCAGAGAGCATCCTAAGCGGCTGACGTGAAGCAGTTACAAAAGATCTCATTCCCCAGTCCCTTTCTCACTGCTGCCTCTGACATGGAAAGATACGGTACATGGATCTGAGGAAGATGCCACTGCCTCCTGGGCTTCTTTTCTTCATCTCTGCCATCTTGGGGTGAACCTGTGCTCCTTACTCTTAGGGAAGTGACCAAGTGACACAAGTTTGGAACTACCTCTTGCAAGGTGCCAGCCATGCCTCTGCAGATGCTCCATTCTTGCTTTAAAGTGCCTTGTGGAGGTGGAGGAGCACCTGACTCCTATTCTCCTGGTGAGGTTATGGAAAATTGGTTGTTTCAGAAGAATCAGTGGAATCTCTGGGTTCTGTGTTATCCTTGCACAGAGGCCAGTCGCCACCAGCTGATGCTCAAGTTTCATTCTAAATGCTTGGTACCAGTGCTGGTCAGTTCTTGTATGTTCATGTAAGCCACAGCCTTCTCTGTACCCAGGAAGCATCACTCTCTGTCTTCTGTCTTCTAAAAACAGGCCAAAAGGACACCTAGTAGCCATTTCTTGTAAATGCACAAGGGGAAGGTTCCAGGAAGTTTCCTTGACAGCCTGGGACAGACTAGGGGCAGGCTCGGCTGCTGTGATGAGGTACAGTAGTCTGAGGCTGGAGCCAGAGGCTGCCTGGGTTGGGGCCAGTATGTCTCAGGCACTCACTCCTATAGGACTTCTGGACACCATGGGCCTCCTCTTCCACTTGAACTTTCCCCAACTCCTGCCCAAGGAAATCTCTCTCGATGCCTCCAGGATCAGCAGTGCAAACCAAGAAGAGGTGCACATTCTGGATTTCTGGCCTCATAGGCAGGGAATCATTTCAGAAGACCGTGAGCCTGTGAAATTTCATTAATAGTTTGAATATGAGTTTATCTCTGTTTTCATGGTGAATACTTCATGAGAGTCTATAATGGGTTCCCTTCAAGACCTTGGTGTTCATTCATGCATTTGTTTATTTACTGGATTATTTAATAGACCTTGCATTTATTACCATCTGCTCTATAGGAAGTGGTGTCAATGACAGAGTGGGTCTGTCCTTGCTCTCAAGTGGCTCCTCCCCAGGGAGAGTCAGAAGGACCAAGACAAAGCTTCTCTCTTCTTTCAAAAAACATAGACAAAGCCCTGGATTCATGCTACATCTGGTCACTTTTCCCATCCCAAGTTGGGTGGTGGTGGTGATGGTGGTGGTCATATTTCTAAGAATTAAGCTGTGCTTTCCATTAGCGGGAGTAGCCTGCATGCTTGCTTAATTTTCAAACCAAGAAGAGCAGCACACCTGTCAGATCAGATCATGTGCTATGGTGACAGGTGCCACAGTTGGAATTTCTGCTGTGCTGCTATCACTGTAGAAACTACTCTTTGACTCAATTTCCTTATCTATAAATGAGAGGCTTAAGTGGTTCCAAGATCAAAGGTTTGTGGTGAGTTGATCCACTGATGCATTGGTAAGTAGGCATGTAAGCTGCTTGATGGTATTTGACACCTATGAGATGCTCCATCAACATTAGTCCTTTGGTGTCCCTAGATCTGCCCTTCTCCTTCCTGGAGGCCCCCATCGAGGCCTTGATCAAGGCCTTAATCTTGCTTGAAAGCCTTCTGAAGGTTTGCAGTAGAAACCTTGCTTTCCCTAGAGGTTGCTCCCCACTGCTGTTCCCAGCTGTGTGTCATCCTGCTGTTGATAGCACAAGGTGCCCGATGAGAGTGGAAAAGGTTCCCCAGTGGGTGGCATTGCATAATTCAAGACAGCCTCTCATCCTGGCCCCTACCTTCTGGGGTGAATCAGGAGATGAGAGGTGAGCAGCTGCACATGTTCAGTTCCTGGGATGACCTCAGTTTATCAGTTTGTCTGGGCCACCTGTGGACTGCCACCTCCTTAGAGTTCTATGGGTATTACTGTATATTTGAATGAAAATGCTGGAAACACTGGGATAATCCCTAGAATCAAGCTAATTTCAGAGTCTTTCTCAGAGTGTGGTTTTGGAAGATACCACTAGAATGGACTTTTAAGAAGGAGTCATCTTTTGAGAATGCTATCAGTCATTCCAATAAAGCCAAAAGAAAAACAGCCTTGGAAAATGTGGGACATAAGAACCCATCACTTCTAGAAGCCAACTGGCTTTACTTTAAAAAAAAAAAAGTTCATGCAAATAAAGGCATTGAGACTTCCCCGGGCCTTCAGTGCAATGCTTCTTGAACTTAATGATTTTCACATTTAATTCAAGGAGAAATTAGTCATTAGATATTAAGACAAAGGCAGGCAGACTCTCGTCTTGACAAGGAATCCCTCCTACAGGCAAAGAAATATCTTTGGAATAATTAAAATGCTTGCTGAGGTATAAAAATATTCCATTAACTAGAGCTGCCTTTGTTGAACAAATATCTTTCCCATCTCCAAACAAATCATGACTAGATCAAGGTCAAGTAGATACTGGGGCCGAAAGAGATACAGGATTCAATTCGAATCATTTCTGAGCCTAAGACTAGCATTTTTTTCAGTTGGAGCATCTTCAACAGCAGTCTAACTTGTGACTGAGTGTGGTGGCTGGGGTGCTTGGTTCTCCAGAGTCTAAAGAGACTGTGCCCTAACAAAAAAGATGGGCCTACAGTGTAAGGATGTGGGAGGATCACTTTCCTGGAATGTCCTCCACTGCCCTGCACCATTGGCAATGCTTCCAGAATCTAGCTGTCTGAATCCTCAAACAGTACAGTGATGGAGTACTGTGTTATTTATGTACCGAAGCACATAAGCAGATAGGACTTACAGGTTCATTTATTCCAAGGATGTACCGTGGTCACCCAGTGACCCTCAAACTACTGCCTCTATAATGTTAAGTTTCACACTGCTACTGTGGAAAACCAGTCCTTTGTCTGAGTATGTTATACAGTCGCAGTGTGCCACACAGTATAGCAAACTGGCCTTCATTCACTCAACAGAGATTCACAGTGGCAGAGTCTTAGCATCCAAGGAGCTTTTGTACATAGACTTCATTGCCCTATGTTCACACCCAATTTTTCATTTTCTATGTTTGTTAATATTTTTAAACACTACACAGTCAACTTTCCTCTAAATATTTGTGTAATGCTTAAAAATAATATAGTTTTAACAAGGAAAAGCTTAACATTCAAACATAGATTTTTAAAAGTAAACACTTCTGGGCATTTGTTTGAAATATTTCTAAAAAGCCGGATGGTCATAAATGTTTAATACTCTCTAAAGGAGAGACAAAACATACATAAAGACCAGTCTGCTTAAAATAAATCCAGTTACAGGGCTGAGGATTTTGCTCAGTGGCATAAGCACCTGCCTGGCAAGCATGAGGCCATGAGTTCAATCCTCAGTACCAAAAAAGTAAAATACAAAACAGTTATAAATGTATGAATACCAGGGATTTAAAGTTGTTTATTTACCATCTTTATTCTTATTCAGATCATTTTTTAGTTTTGATTTCATTTTTATTTGTGCATTTATTTGCTGCCAGCCTTATCTTCCCAAGCAACCACCCCAGAGCAGCAGAGGCAACACCTATGGTGGTCTGGCTGCTGCTCAGTTGGGAGGTAGGAGCCACTTGCTCAGCCCACTTTCCAGGCACCCAGTCACCTCACTTAGCCCATTTCCATGGCTAAATCTCTTTCCTTATGTCAAAGAATCCTTACCTCCCCATGCTTTATTGAGATTTTTATTTTTAAAACTTGGTGTCTTTCCAAGAGATGATAGATTTTAAGTTTTGTGTATCTGCCAACTCCTAGTCCATTGTTCTGTCATTGTGATTTATTGAGCTTGCCTGTTAACATTATTAAAAACTTATGTATCTTCTATTATTATTTTATTCTAATTAGTTGGGCCATTTAGAGGTTCCATCTCCTAGGAGATGAGATTGAGCCTGGGTAATGAGCTCTCTTCTTTAGGACAGATGGCTAATTCATCACCTTAGAATGCAAAGTTTGACTGACTACCCACCTGCTTATTTGGAACGGATTACTTTTTCTAAGACTTGGTACAGTACCTGTTTCACCTGAAAGGCTGGATCTTATGTTATCTACTTACACAGGTGGAAAAGAGTGTGCTGCATGCCCAGTATTTTTCAATACCATGATTTTAGTGGAACAGAGTTACCCTAACTTCAGTCATTGGTTCACTACCTTTGCAACTTCACCTATGTACTACCTGTACTACAATTTATTATTTACATAAGACTTTAAATCTGTTTCCTTATTGTTACCTGGAATGATGACGGGCCATAATATAAGATATATCAGCTACCTTTCAGTTTTTTCATGAATATAGTCAGCCCTCTGTATGCATAGGGTCCTGCATCCACAGGTCCAATCAACAGCAGACTGAAAATATCTGGTACACAACCACATCTATATGAACATGTACAGATTTTTTCCTTATCATTCCCTAGATAATATGATATAGCTACTACTATTTACATAGCAGTTACATTATAGTCTACAGTGGAAGTGATCTAGAGATGGTTTAAAGCACACAGGAGAAAATGCATGAGTTATCTGTAAATACAATAGTATTTTATATTAGGAACTTGAGCATGCATTGATTTGGGTACCGAAGGGGGAGGGGGTCTTAGAACCAATGTCCTACAGATACAGAGGGGCAACTCCCACCTTAAAGGCATAAATGTAGATGTGACAAGGTTGTCCTCGTGCAATCGGAGCCCTCTTTGTCCTGCCTGGACACATCATGCACCATCATTGAGAGACTGTGTGCAAGGATTCTAACTGGTGGGAATATCCAATTCACATGCTTGTTTTCAAAGGATTTTGAAGAAACCTCATTTACAAAAGCACCAATGTAAAGGGAAGTGTTAGTGGTTTAAGAAACCACAAGCTTTAAGAAAAATGGAATCTGATGCAATAATGAAATGTGAGACCTCAACAAAACTTGCTCTCTGGCTCTGTTGGTATTTACAGCCACTGAGTCCTTTCCCAGCACGTCTCCTCAGAGCCCTGGGCCTAGGGCTTCCTCAAGGATGCACTGGGGAACGAGGAGGAGATGTGGGAAGGGCAGTGTGGTAAACAAGAGCCCCAAGCACAAGATTGGGGTGGGGAGGAGCTGAGTACAGGTGAGGGAGAAACAGCAGGAACCAGCAGAGCTGGACAGAAGGAAGGGGTGCAGTGGGGAGCATGGTCAGGTCACTGAGGGCAGGCAAGGAGCTGGGGCAAACAGGGTAGGTTTCAGCCACTGTAGGGTTTAGAGCAGGAAATTGATTTGCACTGGTCTTACTGGGTACCATGTAGGGAGTGACTGTTTCAATAATGCTGACTACAACCCTAGTTGCATCAGCCGTGGTCCCCAAGTGAGAGGTGGTGGGGATTTCTTTCCGGGGATGCAGTGAGGAGAGGTTGGTGTGGGCTTGTGTCTGTTTTAGAGAGGACTCAAGTTACATTTCTTTCTTGAAACTGTTAAGAAATATATTTTCTTGACACACATGTACTCTGTAATTGTGCACGTTTAGTAATAGACATAATGACATACTTAAGTATGTTGATGTATGTCTGATTCATATATATGTTAGTTTCTCTTTTTTTACTTTTTTATTTTAAAGAGAACAAAACAAAACAATAGAACAATACAAGTAACACAGGACTTCAAAACAAGACAACAGGAAATCAACAATGGCTATCATAATGTCTCTTGTTTTCTTCAAAATAGTTGTTCATACTTTCACACAGTAAAATCAAACAAAACAAAATAGAATAAAACCAATCAAAACAAAAGAATGAAAGCATTATGAGACTTCAAGACAATAGAAAATCAACAATGGCTACCATAATATCTCTTGTTTTGTTCAAAATAGCTGTCCATACCTTTAAACATAATGAAATCAAACAATAGAAAACAGAAAAAAAACAAATCAAAACAAAAGAATGAAAGTATTACAGGACTTAAAGGCAATAGGAAAAGAACAATGGCTACTATAATGTCTCTTTTTTTCTTCAAAATAGCCATTTTTACTATCACATAATAAACCCAAATAAAACCAATCAAAACAAAAGATTAAAAGCATTATAGGACTTCAAAATGAGATGATAGAAAATGAACAATGACTACCATAATGTCTTGTTTTCTTCAAAATAGCTGTCCATAGCATCACACATAATAAAATCAAAACAAAACAGAATAAAACCAATTGAACAAAAGAATGAAAACATTATAGGACTTCAAAATAAGATAATAGGAAACCAACAGTGGTTATCATAATAAATTCTGTTATCTTCAAAATAGCTGCCCATACCATCAGGCACAGTAAAATCTAACAAAGCAAGACAGAACAAAACCAATCCTAAAAAAATTATGAAAACAATACAACAGTTCAAGACAAGACAATATGAAATTAACAATGATTACTACCTTCCACTCCTAGGGATTTCCTCCTCTATCGCATTCATAGTATCTGTTGTGCTTTTTGGATCCCATTAACTCCTTCAGGTTTTTATGTTCACCCATATGAAACCATTTCACCATGAACATGATCTCCAATTGCATCCCTTTATCTACAAGAGCATCAAAATTATCCTACTTTATGACGGGGTAGCTTTCCATTGTATGAAGATACCATATCTTATCCATTCTGTGGTTGATGGGCAAGTTACCCTTGCTTTTTTCTGGTCTCCTGTCATGTGGAACAATTATTTTCTCTCCTTTGATTTTCAGTCTATGAATTTCCTTTCAAATTAAATGTGTTTCTTGGATACAGCATATTGATGGATCTTGTTTCTTGAACTGCTCTCCTTGTGTTAATTTTTATTGGTGAATTGAGGCCATCTACATTAATGGTTACAACTGGCATGCACTGATTCATCTCTGCCATGCTGTCCTCCTGCTGTTGGCCCTCCACTTTTCCCCTTCATTCAATTGCCTATTTTGTTTGGTGATTCTCTTCTGCTGCTGTTTCTGATAAAGATAAAGATGACCATGATCATCTTTATCTCTCTCTAGAGTATCCTTTAGCACTCTCTGTAGGGTTGGTTTGGTGGTCATGAATTCCTTCAGTTGTTCTTTGTCATGGAAGTATCTTATTTTTCCATCGACTTTGAAAGATAGTTTACCAGGGTACATCAATCTGGGTTGGACATTGTTTTCTTTCAGAATTTGAAATACTTCACTCCAAACTCTTCTTGACTTGATGGTTTGTATTGAGAAGTCTGCTGTGATTCTGATCTGTTTTCCTTTATAGGTGATCTGTTTCTTTTCTCTAACAGCTTTTAATATTCTGTTCTTGTGCTGAATTTCTGGGATCATGATTATTATATGTCTAGGTGTAGATTACTTTGGTTATGGCTGGTTGGAATTCTATATGCCTTGCTTATGTGCATGTCAGATCCTTTTCCCATGTTTGGGAATTTTTCTGCTATTACTTCTATAAATAGCCTTTTTATTTCATTTGTTTTGACTTCTACTTCTTCACTGTTATCTATCACTCTTATTTTTCTTTGCATCATCTTGCAGTCATTGAATTGTTATTTCCTGTTTCCTTGTTATTTTGAAGAGATCTTTCCTTTTATGATCACTAGCTGTAATCCTGTCTTCAAGGTCTGAAAATCTGTCTTCAGTCTCTTTCAAATGGTTTTGCCAGACTTTGGTCAACTTTTTAATTTCCTGGACAGCTCTCTGAATCTGCTTCATGCATTCTAATTCCTCCCAATATTCTTCATTCAAGGTTTCCATCATTTTCCTATGCTCCTTTTTTGTATCCATCTTCTTTAGATTTTCTTGGCAATTCTTTTAGTATGCTTATGATTTCTTCTTTTACCTGAGACATTATTTCTGATCTGATTACATTTACAGCCTCATGAAGTTGTTCTTTTACTTTAGATACTATCCTCTTGGAGATTTCAGGTATGTGACTTCCATTTTCTCCCATGACTATATCTCTGAAATTTGTTCTGTGTGGGCTGCAGGACTGAGATTGCTTTTTGCTCCTTCATCTTGATATTCTCCTGAGTTTCTCCCAACAAGCCAGTTGTGGTGTCCCAAGCACTTCCCACATTGGCTGCTCCTCTGCGGTGTAGGGGAATGGGACAGGCACCTGGGTTTCTCTGACCCCAGGTTCCCAGGGAGATAGCAGGGTGTGGGGTCTTCTCCAGACCTGTGCAGCTACACTGGGGCTTCCCCCAGTGGCCAGAGTGCATGGTGATGGGGCTATTTCTTCTCTCAGCCTGCGTGTCTACACTGGGACTCCCCCAATGGCAGCAGGCACACAGGGGTGTATTTGTCTGATTCTCCCAGTGGGCACTGGCTGCCCAAAAGCAGCAAGGGTCTCCAGTGGTGGCCTTCGGGTACACAGAGCTTATGTGGCTGTGTCTCCCTGCTCACCCTGGCTGCCCACAGGAAGCAAGCCTCCCGATGGCGGCAGTCTGCAAGCACAGGTGGATCTGGCTGAGTCTCCCTGCTCACGATGGCTGTCTGCAGGAAGCAAAGTTAGTTTTTCTTCTGAGAAGAAGACTCTAAATTTTCTCTTCTCGATGGTGGTGGTAGGGAACATAACTGTTTAAAAAATTTTGGTGTTTCTGGTGAATTGTAAGAAAAGGCATGGTAGTCTCTCACTTTAGAAGCAGATAGAGTAATTGGTAGAATCCCAGTGTATGATTTGAACCCATGATTTTCATCATAATGGACAACCTGTACTGTGTAGGGTTTGGCCTTTGCAACCAGGTGTCTTCTGTTGCTGCTTACAGAGATGGGCAACAGTGGGTCAGAAAGAAGAGCAGGAGGCCTTAGAATGCAGGCTCAGTGTGTGTGACCTTGACCCTTGACCTGCTGCCACTTTTCCCTCCCTGCAGTGATCCCAAAGGTCACCAAGCACCTGCTCTCCAACCCCGTGTTCACCTGCATCATCCTGGCTGCCTGCATGGAGATTGCAGTGGTAGCCGGCTTTGCCGCCTTCCTGGGGAAGTACCTGGAGCAGCAGTTCAACCTCACCACCTCGTCGGCCAACCAGCTGCTTGGTGAGTGTGTACCTCTGTCATTCTGTCCTGAGGGTCATGCCCTGAGAATTTACAAGGGCCCCAAAGAGCCCAGCACTGCTGGGCTGTATACATAAGAAATTTCCATGCATATACTCAGGGTGAGATTTACCCACTTGAGGCAGTCACTATAGCACAAGATGATAAGAGGGAAAAAAATAAAATTTGCATAAGAAACTTTGAGAGAGGCCAGGAAATCTAGAGATTTATTTAAACTGGAAAATTTGAAGAAATTATTATAAAGGAAGAGAGCAATCAAGATAAATCTTCAGTTTAGTAAGTGTTTGTCAGGCAATAAAAGAGCAAAAGTATTCTTGATAGTAAGAAACCCATAGTTAAATTACAGAGCTCAGAAGTCATCCCATGTCCATGCCAGTGCCCAGGGCAGACAAAACTAATAGATTGTAGCACTCCTTCACAGGACCAGGCATATTTTTAAACTTTGTCTCAATAATGATTTCAAGCATCTTCTCCCACTGCTTTCCATGCAGACATAACTAATGCATCACAGCACTCCTTTCCAGGTTCAGGCATGCCTTTATATTTCTTCTCAATAATATATTCCAAGCAGCTTCTCCCTGTTGTGTGAGTTAGAACACTAAGAAAATCAATTTGCCTTCATGAGAAGCAGGATGAGAAATGTGGTCACACAACATAGCTTAGTTTGATTGTCATTTTGTGGCAGTTTATGGCCCTCTGACTCCCATGACAAGAAAGATGCATTAGTTGAGATGATCAGTTTAGATATTGATTAGCAGTGAACCAAAGACAAAGTAATTGAGGGCCAGGGAAGAGAGAAGAATCTGCCTTGTGTATTTAGCTTTGCCAGTTGATGGCGTAATTTGTGTAAAGTGAAAATAGCTGAAAAAGATCAGATCTGGGGAAACCTTGAGTTCAGAGTTGAAACTGCAAGGCTTGAGATGTCCGAGATGCTGTACTCAACTGTGGACTCAAGGGCATCTGAATGAGTAATACAAAATAGTATAGCATAATAGTAACATATATAGATAGATAGAAAGAGAGAGAGATTGTATTCAGCATATGGGTGGTAGTTGAGGAATGAGTGCATTTATATGAGGAAAATGCATAAGTTTTTTAAAAATAGGGGTGAAACCTCAATCTGAGGGCATGAAAGAATCTTTAGAGCAATTTAGCAGCATCGGACAGAAATCCAGAGAGTTTGAGTGATGTGTATCAAGGGAGAGAGAATTCTAAGAAGTGAGGTACGGCCCAGATATCTCTGCCAGCTTTGATAAGGACAGGCATTCTATGCCTAGGCTGTATGTAGCCATAGCCACGAAGCCCATCCTGGGGTGTGGAGAAGCCCAGGGTGGGGGAGGAACAGACAGGGAGCTCCCCACTCCACAGAGGAAGAAAGGAGCCTGCAGCATGTGCTACACATGAAGGACAGGAGAGACTTGGGCAGGTTTCTGAGCAGAGAGAAAGGAACCAGCAGAAAGTGACTTGCAGAAGAGAAAGGGACTGAGGATGGGGAGCCCATGATGGAAAGCGCATCTACTTCCCTGGAGAGTAGAAAGGGACACTCAAGTCCTATTGAGGGCAGAACTACGGGCCAGCCTTGGTTTACTTTATCTTCTTTCCTAAGTAGGGGTCAGATCTTTGGAGAAGAGTGTGGAAGAGATGTTATTCCAGCTTGGCCTCTAATACCTCCCATCTCTTCACAAAATAGACAATTAGCAAATGCCAAGGGGCTAAGTATCCCGAGTGTTAGATGCACACTACAGGGAGATACTTTGACACCTCTCCCCGATGATGATATTAAGTGCTGTTGAGGAGGAGGAGCCACTAGAACTCCGTACTCCCACTGGGAAAGCACAGTGATGCAGCCGCCGGGGAAAACCCTTTAGCAGCATCTGTTAGAACAAAGTATATGCCTGCCTGCCTGCACCAAGATCTGTCAGCTCCACTCCTGGGCATCTGTCCAGCAGAAATGAGTGTTTACGTCAACACATTGTATATGCATATATAACAATGTTCAGAGCAGCTTTACGCATAATAACTCCAAACTGGAAACCACCCAAATGTCTGTCAGCAGCAGAATGAGTAAACAAATTATGGACTGCTCACACAGTGTGAACTGTTTCCCAGCATGAGAAAAAAGGAACCTCGACTCAGGCTTCCATGTGGCCGAATTGCAGGGTTGGAAGATGTCAGGCACAAATGAGAACATATTTATAGGCGTTATAAAGAGGAGCAGTTAATGAAGGTGAATAAGGCCAGGAAAACCATTCGCTGGGACTAGGGGAGAAAACCAGGGAGCCCCTGGGCTGCTGGAAATGTTCTGACCTTGGCCTAAGCAGTGGTCGCAGGAAGGTCTCCAGATGCAGTTCATCGGGCTCTTCCCTCAACCTTCTTGCACTATCACAGGACACAGCATCTCAACTACAAACCACAGCCAAACCCTGACCTCACTGAAGAGCCATGCAGCAGGCTCCCCTCCCTGGGGACTGCTAGGGAACACATGCTTTTTTTAATTTATTTTTTTCCTTTTCCAGCAGTAAGCCTTTCCCACCCACTTTTTTTTTTTGTAAGTTTTGCTTCCACAAGGTATTAGCCAAATGCGTCCAGTCCTTTAATAGGTGTCTGACAGAGGGTGGGTAAAATACACCTCTTTTTAATTAAAGTGGTAACTTCTTTGCTCTCTCTGAGTCTCTTGGGTTCTTGCCCTGCACCCCAGGAGGATTGACCTCCCTCCTCCTGATTCCTTTGCTCCACCTTGCATTTTCATGAAAACCACATACTTGCTTCAGCCTCAAGATTGTGCCCTATTTTACAACAGATGCCTAAGTTTCCTATTGACAAACAAATCGATAGTCTTCAGGGCAGAAGGTCAAAAAAACAGTTTCGCCTCCTTGCTCCAGTTTGTGTGTCAGTGATTTTTCCCTGTTAGAGTATTTTTGGCCTGGGGATTCTCCAGTCCATCCAGGCACTATGAAAGACAGCACAGTGCCCCCTCCCTGCACCCTGTCTGCATCGTGGCTCCATCAGCCTGGAGTGGAGAGGCTGACAGGGAAGCTCTTTTAGGGAGCTGCTCCTTTGGTAGCCCTAGGAAATGGGGCTTTGCAGTTATCCTGGGGCATCGCGACAGGGCTCAGGGCCACCTATGATGTCATCAGCAAATGGGGCAGAGTCAGAAAAGAGCAACACAATACAACACAGATGACTGAGGGGCTGATGCTGTTGATTTATGAACAAAGTAGAAAGAATCCAATCTGCTCAAGTCGATATAATGAGGATAGAGTTTTGGTGGGGCAGTGCTGAGGACTACCTGGAGCCTTAAGGACAGACACACACATCAGGGAAGGAGCAGGAGGCTGATTATGACTTGGAGGAAAGATGCCTAAAAGCCTATTATTGCCATGGTTACCGTCGCCATGAGTTGACACCCCGATGGTCTGTGCTACAAAATGAGACAAAACACAAGCCCCTCTCTGGATGAGGGCATGATATCACTGACAGTTATTCACACTGATCCAGTCTGTGCTGATTCATTCATTCCAGAAAAGATGCCCTCGTGCCCATCCCCTACAGGTACTGTACTAAGACACTGGGAGTCCAGGCTGGACTGAACAGAAAGAGCCAAGAGGTTCTGGTGCTTGGGAAAGCTGCATCCCGACACAGGCAGCAAGGACAAGAAAAGGGAAAATAAAAACATAAATGAGGCAGCTTTAGACAGCAGGGAAGCCCTGGAAAAAGTAAGACTGGCTGAGAACAACAGGGCACCCCAGGGGTGGTGCAGGTCCTCTCTAGAGAAGGACGTAGGGCCAGGCTCTCCCAGAAGTATGCACTGCAGCTCCAGAGCCTCGGGCACCTGGGTTCACTGACCTTTCCCAGAGGGAGGGAGGGACGAAGGGAGGGAAGGAAAGAGGGCGAGGGATGAAAGAAAGCAGCGAAAAGTGAGTGGGGAGGGTTGTGGCTTGCGATGAACACATGCAGGGCTACCTCGTGAAGATGATTTCTGTACCAAGGGAGGGAAGCCAAGCACAGATTTGCTAACAACAGCAGATGACACAGAGGTGTGTGTTGTTTTAAGTATGACTGGTGCTATTTTCTTGCTGAGCTAAGCCTCCCTGATTACATTTTCTTCCCCTAATATTAAAATTAATTTGCATTCCCTTAGCACATACCAGCTGGTTGATGTAGTCGATTGACCTAGAGGTTGGTTGATTGGCAGGGAAGAGGCAGCCCGGACTGGAAAATTGGCCGTGCATAATCTACATGATAGATAAATGACACACGGTAATTGAAAGCAGAGTTGTAGATGAAATTAATCAGAACAGAGCCAAACCAAACAGGAGATTGGAACCCTAAGATCCTTTGGTTCTCCTAAATTCCATGGGTCTCTGAGAATCAGAAATTGCATGTTTAGGACCTGCTGCCTTATAGATAGCTCTGCATATGAGCAAGAGAGAAAAAATATATACACGTGTCAATTACTCCCCAAAAGATGCCAAACCTATTGATTTGACTGATGCTACATCCTGAGTGGCAGCTGGTTAAAAGATGGTCTGCGGACTGGTGAGCTCTGTCTCCTCAAGCTAAACCAGACTCTGCCCTCCATGGAGTCCTCACTCCTTACTCCTTAAAGAGGAAAAGAAAATCACCCAAATGGTGGTGTGACCCCTTGCCACTTCACCCCAGAGAGGCAGGGAATGCATCCCTGCTCCATCGTATTTGTGGGTGTACAGTGCTGTTGGTCTTCCGGTCTGGCTTTGCTCTTATTTGTAGTGACGTTAAGCTGTGTGTGCTTCTTATGTGGTATCCACTAGGGTTCCCAGATGTGTGCAAGGAGACACATGGTAACTGTTGCTTCTTTCATTCCCCCGCCTTTTTCTGGGAGCTGTTAAGGCAGAATTAAGACCCTGGCGTTCTGTCAACACAATGACACCACAGTGGAGTTGCAGGGGACCCTCAGTGTTTGTGCCCAGGCCTGTGGGGATTGGCCCTTCCTTCCCACTAATGGCCCTCCCCCTGCTTTCCTTCCAGGGATGACAGCCATCCCATGTGCCTGCCTAGGCATCTTCCTGGGTGGCCTCCTGGTAAAGAAGCTCAGCCTGTCAGCGCTGGGGGCTATCCGGATGGCCATGCTCGTCAACTTGGTGTCTACTGCTTGCTACGTCTCCTTCCTTTTCCTGGGCTGTGATAATGGCCCTGTGGCTGGGGTTACTGTTCCCTATGGAAACAGGTGAGTACGGGAAATGGCAGCTATTCCCGTCTCCCCGAGGATTCCAAGGCTGGCTGTCCACTGCGGGTTACAGAGGCAGCACCGGCTCCAGAGACTGAGCAGAGGCCATCAAGGCATCTTAGGTCAAAGTATCAGACTCTTTCCACCGAACACTCAGTAGAGCCCTGAGGAGTTGGGGGATTTCCCTGCCCTGGGGATCACTCGCATTGCTGCCTTTGGTACTTTAGGAATGATAGGAAGAGAAAAAATGAAAATATATTTCAGAATTCAGCCTTAAACAGAAGACAGTTATTTTCAGCAATTCCTTGCCTATGAGAAGCTACCATCACCCTCCCAGATCCTGGCCCCTCGTCATCATTTTGAAGTGGTAGAGAGAGGGAAGGAAATAAAACAGGCAGAGGAAAGGGCGAGAGGATGAGGTGGAAGTTAGCTAGTTCCTCCTGACTTCCTGGTTTGTATCCTGAGTCTTTGGACCACAGTCACATCAGGTTGACCCTGCCCAGGAAGGACTGAGAGTCTCGGAGTCTGTCCCCTTGTCTGCATAGCACTCCGAGGCTGCCTGGGGAGTCCAGTTTGGAGGCTGACACTGCAGCATGGTGGCCTGCAGCTCACCCTTTTCTTGCTCTCCACAGCCAGGATCCTCCACTAGGTCTGCTTCTGCCCTTAAGCTGGAGGATGCAGTAGAGCCAGGGCTCTGTCCCTCAAAAAGGAAGAGGAGGCAAAAGCTGAGGCGGCTCTCTGTACATCTATAAGTCATTCATGCACCATATTCCCCTCTGCTTCTTCGTCAGCACCACCGCCGAGTGGCCTCTTCCAACCCTTTCTGCTGGTCCCCCTCCCTCCCTGTCCAGGTGTGTCACCTTCTGGCTCACACCTGCTGTCAATCCCTCACTGGGGCTGCCCAGCTCACACTCACATGCAGTACACTGTAGTGATTGTAGACACGGGGCCTCACCATGGTGACATGATGCTTCTGTGAAAAGGGGAGAAGGAAGCACGAGACCTGTGGTCACCCTGCAGCCGCTGTACTCCCTCTGCCCCCATCGGTGAGCTGTGTCCATTTGGACACATGACTCAACCTTTCTGTGCCTCAGTTTCCTTCTCTGTGAAGCCCATGGAGTTCTCCTGAGAATAAGTGAAATACTATGGGGAAGAGCCTCAGCTGAGCCCAGTATGTCACCTCACAAAGCATCATCATCTTTATTCCTCCGCGGTACCCTGAGCCCTAGGGACAGTGCCGAACAAGAGACTTTCTCTCTGCAGACCAAAGACCCCTTCTCCACCCCTTTTCCCTTTCCTTGGTTTGTGTGCTCTAGGTAATTGTGCCTTTAATGACAGGAAGGAAAATGGAAAGCATCCTAGTGTTATTTTCTTGGGATATTGAATCAGTCAGACAGTAATTATTGAAGCCAGCCGAGTTGTGACAGTGTCATAACCACCATGAGGCTCCCTGTCTGCGGGGGAGGCATCAGACAGGAAGAAGGACGCAGCCAGAGAGGAGGAAGTTCAGCACTCAGCCCTGGGGGTAAGGGTGAGCTGGCATCATGGATGGGGTGACTCTGGGCTGAGCCCCGGCTGCCATCAGCCCAGAAGGTAGTGGGGGTGCGGATGATCAGAGGGCCTTTTCTTCCTCCTCCAGGAGAGGAGCTGAAGCTGGTAACCTCATTCCAGGCACAGTCTTCTGGGGCGCTGGACCAGTCCGTGGAAGACAAGGAGGGTTAAGATGGGAAGAGGAAAAGGAAGAGAAGCAGGGGAGGGGTGCTGCAAGAGGGGTGCCCTGTGGCTGGTCACAGTCGTGCAGTCACCGGGGATGTCCCATGGCAGACTGACCTGTTTCTAAGGGGCTCTGTGTCTCCCTTCTTCTCCAGCTCAGTGCGTGGCTTGGCCCTGAACCCCAACTCGTCCTGCAATAAGAACTGCAAATGCCAAACCGACTCCTTCACTCCGGTGTGTGGGGCAGATGGCGTCACCTACCTGTCTGCCTGCTTCGCAGGCTGCAACAGCACGGTAATGGGGAGCTTCGGATGGGCGGAAGGTGCGGGAGAGCAGGCAGCCAGAGTAGCTGCCAGCCCAGGGACCAGGGGAGGAGCAAGTGAATGCAGAGGGCGCCACTGAGGCTTCCCTACAGCCTGCGCGCTGCTCTACAGGGGGCCGCTCAGTCAGGAGGATGAGACAACCAACGGGCTCTTCGGGCCTTCGCACTGCTTGCCTCAAGTGAGTTGCTAGAAGCAGCACGAAGCAACTGAAATGAAAAACTCAGAAGCTGCTGTGTGTGTGAAGCCAGAGGGGAAGGCTGTAGCTCGAGCACACACACAAGGTGTCAGTGGAATCGCCCGTCTGCACAGGGAGCGAGGGTGCCGTCGTCAGGTGCTAAAGACCACACAGTGATTTCTCAAAACCCTCTTTCAGAACTGGGTTCCTTTCTTCTTTTCAGTAAATGCCTCCTACCTTTGTTCATCTCCCGAGCACAGTTTTTTGGGTTGTTGCTGTTGTTGTTTTTGCTTCTCCGCATGACTTTTGCAGTTGGCTGTGAGCCTGAAGCCTTCTGTGATCTTGGCATGAAAACCTGAGGCTTAGTGACTGGCGACACAGTCATGGTGCCCCTGCCCTCCTGCGTCTTTCACACCTGATGCCCTCCGTGTCCATAGCTCTGCT
>PVJX010005103.1:0-88622 GCA_004027295.1 Dolichotis patagonum
GCTTTGAAATTTATGTCTTACATTGCTTTCTTGTGATCCGCTTTGCTCTGTTTTGTTGTGTTTAATTTTACCCTATTGATATAATTGCATGTATATTTGAGTGGGTAAGATGGATGACCATATTGTTGTTTTTGTCAGATCGTGGAGCAGAACTGTTAACAGTCTCACTGTTTGAACGTCTACTTTACATGTTTTAACTGTGTAATTTGAACAACTATTTCCAAGAAGTCAGTATGTAATTAGTCAAGTAATAATTTCTTAGGTTTTATTGTTGTTGTACTTTACCTTTTTTCCTTGGAATACTGTATGGTTGCTACCCTTTATTCTGTTTTATTTTGTTTTGTTTTTTCCTCTTTAAATAAACTTATAAAAAAAAAAAAAACACCACGGCACATGCCTATGAATCCCTATACTCTGGTAAGTTGAATTAGAAGAAACATAAGGTGAAGCCCTATCAGGGCGATTTAGTGACTTAGCATGACCCTGTTTCAAAAATTAAAAATAAAAAGGTCTGGGCATGGAGCTCAATGGAAATACTCTGGGCTCCATGGGTTCCATTCCCAGTTCTGCCAAAAAAAAAACAACCACCATGACAAAACTCTTTGAAATAAAAGGTCTAATCTTTTGTTATTGGTTTCTTTCTACATGTGCCCTCGAAGCCACTCATAAAGAGGTACTGGATCTAAAGTGTGTAAAGTGGATTAAGGGTGTGATCCTGGGGTTAAGGGTGTGTGGTACTGGTCACCCACTAACTGGTTTAGCATAGTTCTGGGTGTGACTAGTGGCAAGCCTCACACCGGATGTGGATGCCCACACACAAGGCTGGCTGGCTGGCTGGCTGGATGGGATAAAAGGGTAAGGGAGGCTTGCTGCTTGCTGCTTCCTTCTTCCCGGCCATAGACTCTTTCTCCTCAGCCAGGCCACCCTGCCTTGGAGCCAGTGGATTATGAACTGAAATCTCTACAAACTGCGAGCCAAAACAAAACTTTTCCCTTTACTTTGTGGGTATCACAACCACATCACAGCAATGAGGAAGTAACTAAGACATCTTTCATGCTTCCCAAGTTCAAAGGAATGTACATACCACTGGAGCAGTATTAAAATCCTGACCTCTGGAATTGAACTACCTGGTTCAATTGGCTATTAAATTACTGCTCAGTAAAATGTACAGGAGGGCACTGGTTTGAACTGGGTTCCTGCACTTGAAGAGAGAGAGAGGAAGGAAGGGAGGGAGACAGAGAGATAACAGCCAAATCCCTAAGCAAGCCAGCATTCACTGGGATGTTTAAGAAATCCCTTCTGCTTTAACCTTTACAAGGAAAGCAGCTTTTGAAAAAATCTGTCCCCTGTTTCTGCTTTCCTCAGCCATCTTCTACCTTTAAGGCCAACCTCATCTGCTCAGCTTGTGGGGGGAGCATTCACTCTATTTTGTAGGACAAGGTGTTGCCTGATTCTAGAATCAAAACTGAAAACCAATTAAGATGTTTAAATTTGTTGCGATTTTGTTTTGACACATCCTATAGAATGCACTGCCCCAGAACCCAATGACTTAGGACAACCACAGTCATGTTACTTCGTACAGTGTCTGCAGGTTGGGGACTTGGGGGTGGCTTTGCCAGGCTGTCCTAATGGGGCGACATGCAGAGGTTATACGTAGATAGATAGATAGATAGATGATTGATAGATAGATAGATAGATAGATAGATAGATAGATAGATAGATATAGATAGATATTTCCTGTGTGTCAGGAAATAAAGGTAGAAGCCTTATTTCCTGACACACAGCCCCTTGGAACCATTGGAATTTCCAAAAATATTTTTCAATATAAAACAACTCTTTTTTTTTTTAAAGAAAGTAAGAAAACAGTTCATTCTTAGCCAAATATGAGTGATATTTGCCCCAAGAACACAGTCAATTCATCCTGGATGATAAGTTCCACTGTGAAATCATACCTGAGTGTGTTTGGACAAAGAACAAAGAAACCCATAAATTAACACATTTATCAAATCCCTTGATAGAGCATTAGGTGCACAGCAAAGCAGGAAAATCTACCCTCTAGGGACCAGTTGGTATCTTTTGTTTGTTTGTGGAAACAGACTCTTCCTGTCCAACCTGACCTCAAAATTACTATTTAGCCCAGGCCTGGCTCAAACTCTTGATCTTCCTACCTCAGCCTCCCATGTGCTAGAATTACTGTCACAGACCCCGAGCAGACTTTCAGCTGTTATTTGGTAGCAATTTTACCCTTGGGGTTGGTAGAGATTGGAGTTCCGCAAAATTTAGCAATACCTTCTGAAAGGTGTACTTAACAGTCACCAGAGTGTTAGGTTAACTAACCAAGTGTGGTGCACATGCCTGTGATCCCAACTCTGGGAGGCTGAGGCAGTAATCACAAATTAAAGACCAGCTTGGGCAATTTAGTGAAACCCTATCAAAATAAAAAATAAAAGGGTGTTGAGGATATAGCTCAGTGGTAGAATGTCCATAGGTTCAATCCCCAGTCCTGGAGTAAACGGCTATTTTTTTAAAAGGCTTAAAATATCCAAAGATAATTTTGGCTCAAACCTGCAACATTTTATCTCTCCACAGTCAAGAGGATTCACTAAACCAAGGTCAAAAGTCAGCAGCATCCTTCTTCGGGGGAGGGGCCAAGCATTGAGGATTGAAACTTGAATCTTTGTACTGAGCTGCATCTCCAACCCTTTCAGTTTTGTTTTGATGTTTAAATTTTAAGAAATGATCTCACTGAATTGCTAGATTGCCCGGGCTAGACTCAAACTTGTGGTCTTCCTGTCTCAGCTTCCCAAACAGCCTAGAATGTATGCACATGACTTTGAGATGGATGGGGCTACTTCAGAGCTTCAGCTTTACACGTTAAGCACCTTTTTATATGCTAATAAGATGACTGAAGACTGATAGCTCCTAGGTAACCACAGGCTGGGGACTGGCTGCTAAGGTAACCAACTATGTGATTGAAGGGCTGTAACTTTCAGCCCCACCACCCACCTCCAGGGAGAAGAGAGTGGATAAAGATTGATTATCAGTGTCCAAAGATTTAATCCATCATGCCTATGTAATGCAGCATCCATAAAACCCCAAAAGATAGAGTTGAGGGAACTTTCAGATTTGTGAGTAAGGACTCTTTCACATCCAGGAGGGAGGCACCCCAGCTCCAAGGGGACAGTTACTCTTGGGGTCACCCTTCAGACCCTTCTGAGCACCACCCTATATATCTCTTCATCTGCTGTTCATTTGTAATGAAATAAAATATTTCATTAAATATTTAAATATTCTTTGTTAAATCCTTTCATTAAATATTTAAAATATCCTTTGTAATAAATCACTATAGTAAGTAAATGGTTTTCCTGGGTTCTGAGAGTCCCTCTACAAATGATCAAACCCAGAAAGAGCGTGGTGGGAATCTCTGATTTGTAACCAAGTGGGACACAAGCTATGAGTAACCTGAGGACTTACTACCAGTGACAGTCATCTGAAATAGAGACACTCTTATGAGCCCGTTGTCTTAACTTACAGTATCTGCACTGAGTAATGTCAGAAGTGAATGGAACTGTAAGACACCCAGATGGTATCTTCCAGAAAATCAGAGAATAGGTTAGCAAACCACACACATTTGGTGGCCCGTACTACTGTGATAGTGTAGAAGAGCAAAACTTACCTTTTTTCTTATAGCTGATGTCAGAAAAGTGGAATTTGTTGCAATAACCCTGGCTCACAGACACCTAGTTTGGGAAGGAGAAGGATGAAAGGCTGACGAATAAGGAAACTTTGTCTCCTGGTGGCCTTGTGGTCCCCCTTTATAAAGAGCAGCAGCTGCGCTGTGATCAGTTACCGAAGGGGAAAGTTACCAATGGAGTTGAGAGATGGCTTCAACTCCTGGGAGCTGGTTTACTCGATACATAAGGGATATGAACTAACATTTAAAAGACAAAACCTCAATTCATTGCTGTCTGTAATAGCTAAAATAAAATTAAAAGAGAATGCTGGGTCAGACCTTGCTGAGTGACCTTGCTTCTAGACAAAGCTCAGAGTTTAGTGATTCTGGCCTTCTGCTCTTAGCCTCCAATCTGTCCCCACTGAAGAAAAATTACTCAAGGACAACAGAAAGTATGGCTGAAATGCTGGCCACCAAAAATCTAGTCTACACAGATATAACAGAGAGGGTAAAATGCATCTTTAAAGTGTAAGTTTTTTTCTTCTAGTGATAGGTTCCTGCTCCAACACTCTCATGATCTAAGTGACATCAACCCCCCAGTCCCTGCTCAGAGGAATGGGCAGGAAACTAACAGCTCTGTCAGAAAACTGGATATGCATCCAACAACTTTGCAGATCCCGGCCAGAGGAGGTCAGGGAGTGGTTTCCTAGCCACAGAGAGGGAAGAGCTGAGAATGGCCAGGGAATGAAAAAACGCTAGAATTTCCTGGCTCCTTTGTCTGTTGTCTCACTGTGTTCTTCCCCTCTCTCACACATCTCAACACGGTCAGACAAAGATTGGAGGCCAAATGCCCCTTTATCTCCTTCAGAGCTAGCTTGGAATAAGCATTTTTCTTTCCACCAAAGATCATCTCCTGTGTTCTTGGGGAATGACAAGCAATAAGGACATGAGTATCTCATACTGTGGAGAGAGGCAAAACCAAGAAACTTGAATCAAGGGAGCACAGTGTGAAGGAGCGGTTTCATTTGCAGATGGTGAGGAGCCTTCACTAACACTGACTGTGAGATCATCTGGTTTGGGGACATCTGAGGACTGTATGCTTCGGAATTTACAAGCATGCCTGAATCAAGACAGGACGCACCACTCACTGTGGAATAATCTTGGGTGGTTGCACGATCTAGGTCCTCAGCAAGTCACTCCCAAGTATGGCCAGGTTGGTAGACTGCACAAAAGCCACTATAAAGTCCGAGAGGGGATGGAGCGCCCAAAGTGAGGCAACTGCTATGCCTCATGTACAAGGCAGTGTGGGACTGGCTTTACAATAATTGGATATCCACCCACTGAATGTGACGGTTACCTAGGTCACGGCAAATGCCGTGATTAAGGGGGCTCTTTTACAGGTATACCCCATAAAAACTTACTGCTGCAAAACCAAAGGACAGTTCAGAAAGGAGCAAATTATCAAATTTGCTTTCTCAGCTTTCCCTCATTGATTTTACACATGCTAATAAAAACATTAGGTTAGTGACCCATGTATGGTTTAGAACTCAAATGGCACCCAAATGCCATGTGCTAAAAGCTTTGTTGCCAGCCTAGGGGGCTACTGGGAAGTGGCCCAACCTTTACGAGGTGGGACCTCGCTGGAGGAAATAGGTCACTGTGGACTCACCCTAAAGAGTATATTGGGACCCTGGCTTTTTTCGGGATCCTGCCTCCCCACCCGACTTGCTGTCTCATGGCCTCTGAAAGGAGTTTTTCTTCACCACAGACTTCCAACTGTGATGGACTGGCTTACCAAAGGCCCCAAAGCAACCAGGCCAAATAAACATGGACCGAAACTGTCACTAAGTAGTGCCTTCTGAAAGCGGCTCACCAAATAAATATTGCTGGTTTTCAGATGCTTGTTGCCTCCTTCTGGAGTTGGATTCCAGATTCTTCTCATCTTGAACAAAGAATTGAATGAAACAAGCAAAACAGGGATGGCAAAGTTTATTTGGAAAAGTGAAAGTGAAGAGTAAGAGAGAAACGGACTCTGCACAGCAAATTTGGATTGTGTAAAAGAGAAAAGCAAGATAAAAATACACCCTGGACAATGTAGAGCAGACTATCATGAGCAAAGCCGTGAGAGGGAGATCTTCATGGAATCTGTGACCTTTTATACTGTTCAAATCTCAAGGAAACAGTGAGAACTGCTGAATATGGGTCCAGAAAGGCAGTGCTGCTGGAATCCCACATCTCAGACTGAGCTGAGATCTAGGCCATCCTTTTGAAAACCTTCTCAAGTTCTTGCAAGAAGTCCACATGCAGAGCTTTGGGAACTGATCTGTGCCCGTGTTCCTGGATCTCGTAATTAACAGGTCAGGCCTGCTTCCCCAGCCAGCTTTGCCTTGCCCTAATCTCCTGACTCAAAACCAAGAACTAAAATAAATCTTTTCACTTTTAAATTATTTAAATTGTTTATTTCCAGTATTTTGTCACAGTGATTAACATACTAAGAAAATGGGGAAAGGGGAGAAGCAAGAGATTTTTTCCAAAATGGTGATTTATTTATTATTTTCCATTTTCCTTTTTTTTTCTATCTTTATGTTGTAGTTTTTAAAGATGGAATGTTTAAAACAATTATTAAGAAAAAGGAAAATAAAACAAATATTGTAGGACAAAAACAAAAAGACATAGGACTCATCCCAAAAGGGTAGAAATCTTTCAATAATTATTTAAAAATGAAATTTAAAAAAATGGACATTGATGTAGTTAAAAGTTTTGATACAAAACTGGCAGGTCAAATGGGGCCTTCTATTAGTCCTCCAGTTTAAATGAGGAAGCTTGGTGGGCTTAGTCTGCCTTGTCTCATTGTGGAGAAAGTTTAAAAAACAAAAGGAAGAATTTATAATGAATTTATAATGAAAAACCTGATCAACAACAAGCCAAACAAAACAACAAACAAAAGGAAGAATTTATAATGAATTTATAATGAAAAACCTGATCAACAACTGCTGGAGGCAACATCAAGTGGACAAATCAGAGGGAAGATTGGCAAAGGGGCAGGACTCACTGCGCTCCACCCATGGAGGCCAAATCCTAAATCCACAGTGAGGAGAAAGAAATTCCCAGGGTCCCTTGCACTGTGGTCTGACAGACTGTTGTTTAAATCCTGCCTGAGATTGCAAGTAGTTTTCAAGAACATAAAAAGTAAAGTTTGTGGGGATAATGACAGTTGGAGTACTTAAATAAATTTTATGTAAATTTGAGTGTCTTTTACCTAAATTTTAATGAGAATAGATACTATGTCTGGTTAGGAATACTTGTCCTACCTGGCATTACAAAACCAAACCTTGGTTAAGTCTGCACAGAGAGTACAGTGAGAAAGATAAGGGTCACTAGATTTAGAGTAAATGTCTGCAGGAGTGCAGGTATAGCTTACCAGTTTTTATAGGAAGGGTTTTCTTGTACTTGAAGGTATATATTCTAGGGGTGAGCATCATATCTAACTGGAGAACGTGTCCATTAACCTGGTACTGGAAATCGAGACATATAATCTTTCCAGCAAGTAACTTGAACACAATAAATGGGAATCACTATGACTGCCAAGGCCACAGGGTACCAAACAGAAGCTGGCGTGCTGGTATCCAACAATGAGCTACGGGACAGCCACATGCATAATATAGGCTGCAGCTGGGCTCATGGCAAAAGGCTGTAAGCGCCTCCCAGGGATAAATGCTGGGCTTTGGGCTAGAGAATTTCCATTCGAGGGATAATTAATTACTGGCTTGCCATTAAACATTAAGTAAGACTATTTCAGTGACTGAAAGACACAAAATAATCTTAAAACCTGTAATTCTCACAGTAAAAGAAACACTCTAATGGGAATGGCAGTGGCCGCAAGATTTCCATGATGAAATGGAAGTCAGCTCCAAGATGAGAGGACAGTGTCCTGTCTGGAAAGGTAAAACTTTGACAGAGCAAAGTAAAAACGAGTCAGCTTGGTGGGTTTACATACTGCAGGCCAACTTCCCAGCAGTGCTGGGAGAACTGAACAGTGGTAGCAGCTTCTGTGTTTGGGTTTCTCCCGACTCACAGCAGTGGCAAATGGCTAGACAAATGGTTTGGCAGGAGGACAATGGAAACCTGGTTATAAAGGATACCTAGTCAAGGTACGGTCCTGTGGAAATAGCTATGGAAATTTGAATGGTGCAAAAGAGTGAGGATATATCAATGTCTATCAGAAAAATCCCCCTCATGGTTCAGAAGGTGACTGTAATCAACAAACTACTTCGTCATGCACTCGACATCTGGGTCCATGGAAAAAGTGTGAAAATGCACAGGTGGACTGAATCTAGTCAGCCTGTCCTACTGGCCCCCTCCATAATACAAAATGGCCAGCAAGAGAGACATAGACAGAGCCTGCAGGTGGCTATGCAGCAGACTCCCTGGTAGAAAGTCCTTGTATAACCCCAGCAAGCCAGACTGGTGCCTGAAGTCCCAGGGGATTACCAAATGGGTCTGGGTGGGCATGAATGTTGATCCACAGAAGATGCAGTCCTCACGAGGCGGGGTGGGGGGACCCAGAACAGGAGACAGTGCATGGATTTGGGCCGATGGCTGTCATTTCTTCAGACCAAGGAACACACTGGACAACCCACAATGTCCAACAACAGGTGGAAGGATACTCTCCTTAGAGTAATAGTTTGATACAAAATTGGAACAGGCAACTACAGCTTTGGTTGCACTAAATGACAAGTGTCTCAGGCTGGACCCATTGGTCACTGGTGGAATACTTGCCTAGCATGCATGAGGCCTGCAAAAAATAAATAAAAATAAAACAGAGGAGACAAAGGAGGTGAAGGTTAGACTTTCTTGTCTTCATGAGTGTGCACACACAATAGCGTGAGTCCCCATAGATTTTCCTCTATTTCTGGTGGGTGAAAGATGCTGGTATTCCTGTGCAGTTCCTGCCACAGGAGGAACAGCGGAGGTTGTTTTGTCTTGTTTTGCTTTGTTTTGTTTCTGTTTTCTGTCACTTTAATCGGACACCACAAACCAGGTGATTTAAAAAGAATAGAGGTTTCTTTAGTTCACCTGTTCACCCTTGTGACCACCCAATCCTAATTACCTCTCAAAGATGCTGTTTCCAAACACAAATATGATATGAATTTGGGAGCCAAGTTTCCAATACGTGAAATATGGGGGAAATACTCAAACTGCAGCTCTTCCCCACATCACCTCAAAGATTTTCCCTTCCTAATCCGGTGGTCGTGGGACCAGGGTTGCAACTACCAGTGCTGGATGCAGGCACGATTCCTGGGCAGGAAATTGCCATTATATTTTTAAACCTTATGCAAGAATTCCTCAGGCTCCAATGGGGTGAGTAATGGCTTAATCCTATCTGGAAAAACTTTGATTTAACAGCAAATGCAGCTGAATTGGCAGGTGATTAAAATGTCCCACTAGTTTCCCACCTATCCAACCTCTCTCTCCTGGATGGCAGTTGGCTATGAACAGGCACTTGCTTTACTACTGCTGCTTCCAGCAGTGTAGACCAGCACAGTGGCTAGACCTGATGGCCCTCCTGATGACGAAAACTAGAAATGATGGGAAAGAGAAACTGGTAGACGAGGGTATAAGAAAAACTGATTAGGTTATATGAGGGAAAGAGGTTCAGGGGAGAAAGGGAAAGAGAAAAGGGGGTGGCTCAGAGTAAGAAAAGACAACGTCTCTTAGCTTAGTTTTACTAGGTGCTTTGTGGGTATAATTGCTGCAAATACTTCTGTTTTTGAAATTCCACGAGAAGCCATGAACCTGAGTGGCCTAGGCCTGGGAGGCATTTTCACGTGCTGTGATAATGGACCTGGACTTGGATAAGTATTAACCTCTGAATGGGCTTCCAGTTTAACACCAATATATTTGACCTGTGCGAAGGTTTTGTTGAAAGATGTTCAAAGACTAGAGGGTGACCTGTGTGATATAGTGATACAGTAAGAAATATGTATATTGGTCTTTGCCCGCATTTACCGGCATACAGCTCCTAAAACCTTGGGAATCTCCAAACTGATAAGTGGTTTTTGCTTTACTAATAAGATGACTGATGGTTGGATGACTGCAGGTTAGAGGCTGGGCTGCTGGCTCTGCTTATCTCTTCGTCTAGCTGCTCATTTGTGTATCCTTTAAAATGTCCTTGGAAGGGTCCAGGGATGTAGCTCAGTGGCACAGCACCTGTCTGGCAAGCCCAAGGCACTGAGTTCAATTCCTGGTACCAAAAAAAATAAAAATTAAAATAAAATAAAATAAAAATTATCCTGTGTAATAAGTCACCAATAGCAAGTAAATTGTTTTCATGGGTATGTGAGCCATTCTGGCAAATTATCAAACCCAAGAAAGGATAGATGGAAACTTCTGATTTGTAGCCAAGTGGAGTAGGAGCCGTGGGTAACCTGGGGACCCGTGCCCGGCATCTGAAGTCGGGGGTTGTCTTGCAAAACTGCGCCCTGTCAATAGTGAGGACAGGATCTGCCCTTTCACTTCCTTCCCTCCCTCTGCTTAGTTCTTGTCTCCCATGGGGGACCGGACTCTGAGGAGGGATGAGGGCAGGGGCTGTCATCACTCCCTGACTGGATGTCGCCATGCCCTCCCTCAGCTGTCGCTGCCCCTCTGTGCAGCTAATGCGCTCACGTCTCTCTCTGCGGCATGACTTTCCTGGGAGCTGTGTGGCAGCTGAGTTTACTGCTGTAAGCAGCCCCCACCCTGTGCCTTCTCCTGCACCTCCTGTCCCTGCAGTGTATTGCAGATGGCCACGAATGATAGTGCAAACCAGTTGCACCCTGGCAGCCGCCTGCCCCAGCCTCCCTTCTTGCATGCACTCAGGCATGGATAGCCCTTCTCCTCAGGCCCCAGTACAGCTACAGACGGGCTGCTGTCCCCAGAGAAGCGGAGACAACTATGGTGTCTCCTGGGCCAACAGTTCACCACCTGCCCTCTGCTCTGCCTCCATCTTCTGCTTCCATGGTTCGGAGGAAGCGAGCCAGCTCGTCCTCTTGTTAATGAGCCCTGGAGAAACATGGTCAGCTCCCTTCTGTTTTCCATGTGCCTGCCACTGAGCCCCACTGCAACCCTTCCTATTCCTTTTTCGCTGTTGTTGTTACTGTTGTTGATTTCTTTTTGTATGTTTTTAATTTTTATTAGTACATATTTGCCACGCATAATGACCACATTCATCATAAGGAGTTTTTACGTGTATATAGTATCTCTCAATTCTTTTTTCCCATTCCTCTGCCCTCCCGTCAACCCTTCTTCACCTCCCCATTTACAAAAGCTTTGTTTCCATTTTTCTCCTCTACTCTCTTTTTAAATCCCTTTTCCCTTGCCCTCTGTCCTCCCTTGTTCTCCTTTCCATGTGAATATATTCTCCCTAATTCCCAATATCTATTCTCTGTTTTGCTCCTTATTTACTCACTGAGTTCCTCTCATAAGAAAAATGATGCAGTATTTAAATTAGTGCATCTGATTTACTTCACTTAAAATTATGGTCTCAAGGTGCACACTTTTACCTAAAAATGACTCAAGTATAACCTTCTTTACGGCAGAGTGGAACTCCATTGTATAGCACTTTT
Source organism: Dolichotis patagonum (assembly GCA_004027295.1). Lineage (NCBI taxonomy): Eukaryota > Metazoa > Chordata > Mammalia > Rodentia > Caviidae > Dolichotis > Dolichotis patagonum. The sequence goes on from PVJX010005103.1 coordinate 11,278, forward strand.
TATCTGTTCATCTGTCGATAGGCATATGGTTTGTTTCCAAGATTTAGCTGTTAAAGATTGTGCTTCTGGACCGGGGATATATCTCAACAGCACAAGTGCCTGCCTGGCAAGCACGAGGTTGTAAGTTTGATCCCCAGTACTAAAAAAAAAAAAAAAAAATTGTGCTTCTATAAACACGGGTATGCATATTTCGCTATAGTATGAAGTTTTTAACTTTTAAGAAGATTCCTAAAAGGAGCACAGCGGTATCAAATGGAACCTCTGTTTTTTAATTTTTCGAGGAATCTTCATACTGATTTCTATGTTGACTGCACCAATTTGCCCTCCCACCAACCACGGAAAAGCATTCCTTTCTCCTCACAACCTCTCCAGCATTTGTCATTGCTTGAGTTGTTTTTTTTTTTTTTTTTAGACATCTCCCTATGCAGCTCAGGCTGGCTATGCGCTCACTTTGCAGCCTAGGCTGTCTCAAGCTTGCAAAGATCCTCCAGCCTCAGCCTCCCAAGTGCTGGGATTACAGGCATTTGCCACCATGCCCAGTTTGAGTTCTTGATAAAAACAATTCTTTCTAGAGAGAAATGGAATCTCAGTGTTGTTTTAATTTGCATTTCTTGAATGACTAGTGATGTGAAACATTTTTTAATATGTTTATTTGCTATTTGTACTTCTTCATCTGAGAAGTGTCTGTTCATTTCTCTATACTGATTTCCACAGTGGCTGCACCAGTCTACATTCCCACCAACAGTGGAGAAGAGTTCATTTTTCCCCACAGCCCCGGTGGCTATTCATTTCTGATACCCATTTTTGGATTGAGCCTTTAAATTGGAGGGACTCTGATTCTTTTTTTGAGTTCTTTATATAGTCTACATTTTTTCCTTTTCTATGGTTTGTCACTTCACTCTGTTGATGGTTTCTTTTGCTGTGTAAAAAGCTTTTTAGTTTAATATGATTCCAGTTGTTTATTTGTAGTATTTCCTTGCAATTGTGGTTTTGTTCTGTCCTCAAGAGTTTTATCTTCTCTGGGAAGGTGTTTGACCCCTTTGTCAAAGATAAGGTAGCTGAGTGTTCTTGGAGTTATTTTTGCATCTTCTGTTTTGCTCCATTGATCCTTGGGTCTGTTTCTTTACCAGTACCATGATGTTTTTGTCACAGTAGCTCTGTAGCATAACCTCAAATCAAGGATTGTGATGTCCCCTGATTTGCCCTTGTTGCCCAGAGTTCCTTTTGCCATTCTAGGTCTGTTCTGGTTCCATATGTATTTTAGGATTATTTTTCTCTGGTTCCATAAGGAATGCTATTGGTATTTTGATTGGGATTTCATTAAATCTGTATAATGTATAATGTTCATTAAATCTGTATAAGTTTTGGAAGTATGGCCATTTTCACTATGTTTTTTCTGCCTAGCCAAGAACAGAGGATGTCTTTCCATTTTCTGATACCTTCTTTGATCTCCTTTATAAAAGTACTGTAGTTTTCAATGTAAAGATCAATGTAGATTCCTAACTTCCCTTTTCATTCCTTCATTAGATTGATTGCTAAGGATTTCATTTTTCTTGATGCTATTGTGAAAGGCTTTGTTTTTCTAATTTCTTTCTCAGCAAATCTGTTATTTGTGCATGGGAGTGCTATTGATTTTATAGTCTGTTATGCTCAAAATTTGGTTATTAATTCTAAGGAGTCTTTTGGTTGAATTTTGGGGGTCTTCTGTGTAGAGTATCATGTCATCTCCAAATAATGATAATTTAACTTCTTCCTTACCTATTTGTATTTCTTTCCTTTCTTTTTCTTGTCTAATTGCTCTGCTAATGTTTCCAGGGCTATATTGAACAGGGGTGGTAATAGTGGGCATCCTTATCTTGTTCTTGATTTTGGAGTAAATACTTTTAGTTTTTGGCAATTTAGTATGATATTGGCTATTGGGTTGTCATAGATCACTTTTATCTGACTGAGATGAAGACCTTCAACTTCAGTTTTCTTTAGGGTTTTTATCATGCATGGGTGTTGGACTCGTCAGATGTTTTGCTACATCTATTGAGATGATCATGTTATTTTTACTCTTTGTTCTGTTATTGTGGTGTATTTTTTTTTTTTGTACCGGGGATCAAACTCACGACCTCGCACTTGCCAGGCAGATGCTTAGGCCACTGAGCTAAATCCCCAGCCCCTATTGTGGTGTATTATAGTTATTGATTTGCATATGTTGACCATTCCTACATCCCTGGGATGAACCCTATTTATTCATGTTGTATAATCTTTTTGATGATTTGCTACATTCTCCTTGACAGTTCATTGAAGATGGTTGCATGTATGTTCACTATAGAGATTGGATTGTAGTTTATTTTGTTTTGTTTGGTGTTTTGTTTTGTTTTAATTTTTGTTTTTATTGGCTCCATCTTTGGTTTTGGTGTCAGAGTAATGCTTGCTTTCAGGGATGAGTTTGGGAGTATTGCTTCCCTTTCAATTTCATAATAGAGTTTGAGGAGTAGTGGCATTAGATCTTCTCTAAAGTTCTTATGGAATTCAGCAGTGAATCCATTAAGACTTGGAGTTTTCCTTGTTGGTAGCTTTTTTATTGTTTGGGTTTTTGTTTTTGTTTTGTCTTGTTGAGACAGGTTTTTGCTATGCAGTTTAGGCTGGTCTTGAACTCACTATATTGCTAATAGCTAAGTCTGGGCTCAAACTCACAGTGATCCTCCTACCTCAGCCTCCCGAGTACTGGTATTACAGGCGTACCCCACCACACTTGGCTGTCAGTTATTTTTTAAATCACTTTTCCAATTTCATTGGCTGATATTGGATTATTTAGAATTTTTATATTTTCTTGATTCAGCTTTGATGATTTGTATGTATCTAAGAATCTGTCCATTTCTTCTGAATTGTTCATCTTACTGGAGTGCAGATTCTCAAAGTAGGTATTAATGTTCTTCTGGATTTCTGTAAGATCTGTTGTCCTCTGCCCTTTTCATTCTTAATTGCATGAACAGATCTTTCCTTTTTTTTGATAAAGTTGACTACAGGTTGTTTATTTTACTCTTTCAAAGAAACTTCGATTCATTGATTCTTTGTTTTTTGTTTTGTTTTGTTTTGTTTTGTTTAGTCTCCATTGCATTAATTTCCGATCTAATCTTTGGAATTTCTTTCCTTGTATGGGCTTTGAGTTCAATTTTCTCTTCTTTCTAGAAGCTTGAGATTCAATGTTAGATTATTTATTTTGAGGTTATTTATTTTATATTTATTCCCACATTTGTTTTTCTGATGTGGAAACTCACCACTATAAATTTCCCTTGTAGGACTACTTTCATTGTGCCCCATAAATTCTGGTGTGTTTTATTGGTATTAACATTTAATTGTAAAAGCTGTCTAGGTTCTTTAATTTTATCTGTGACCCATCGATTTTTCAGGAGAGTATTATTTAATTTAACTACATAAAAATGTTTATGTAGTTGTTGTGATTTCTTTTGCCACTTATTTCCAATTTTATTGCACTAAGATCTGCTAGTAAGCATGGGATAATTTCAATTCCTTGCATTGATTTAAGTATGTGCTAGGAGCTGGTATGTGGTCTATTTTGGAGAAAGTCCCCTATGCTACTGAGAAGAATATATATTCTCTTGTTGTTGGGTGAAATACTCTAAAGATATCTACTAAGTCCATTTGTTCAAAGATTTGATTCAACTCTGATATTTCATTGTTGATTTTTGCCTATTTGATCTATTTCTGAGAGTGGGGTACTATGGTTCCCGATTACAATTGTATTAGTGCTTATCTGATTTTTCATATTGGTTAGTGTACATAATTGGGTGAGCTGATACTTGGTGCATATGTATTTATGATTGTTCTCTCTTCCTCTTGGACTGTTCCCTTAACAAGCATGTAATAACCTTATTTGTTGCTTCTTACCAATCTTGGTTTGAAATCCACTTTGTCTGCAGATAGGTTAGATACCTCTAGTTTTCTCCAAATTCCTGTTGTTTATAGTATTGTTTTCCATCCTTTGTGTTTTGGTCTATGGGTTTCTTTTTTAGTTAAATATTTATTGTATGCAGCATACTATTAAATCTTGTTTCTTGATCCATTATGCCATTCACATTGATAGTTATAACTGATAGGTATTGAGCTAACTTTGTCATTCTATTATTTTCCTATTGCTGGTTCCCTTTCTTTCCCTTCTGTTTAGTTGCTTACCTTGCCTGGTGGATGCATTCTGTTGGATTCTTGGAATTTTTGTTTCATTATCTTTTTCTAGAATATCCTGCAGGATTTTTTGGAATGCTGGTTTGGTGGTCATAAGTTTCTTCAGATGCTCTTTATCATGGTAGTATCTTATTTCTCTATCAGTTTTGAAAGATAACTTTGCAGGGTACATCAATATGGGTTGAAGGGTTTTTTTATTTTTTTGTGGGGATTTTGAGGGGGGCTTTAAATACTTTGCTCCAAACTCTCCTTCACTTAAATGTTTGTGTTGAGAAGTCTACTGTAATTCTGATAGATTTTTCTTTGGAGGTGATTTGTTTCTTTTCTCTAGCAGATTTTAACATTTTATTCATGTGTTGAATTTTTTGAATCTTGAATATTTTGTCTTTGTGTGTTTTTTTCTGATCATGACTATTTGGACTTCTATATGTCTCATGTATCTGCATGTCAAATTCCTTTTCCAAGTTGGAAAGCTTTTAGCTATTACTTCTGTTAACAAATTTTTTATGTCCTTTGTGCAATTGTCTGATTTTTCATTGATTATAATTAATCTTGTTATTCTCTTTACATTATCTAGCAGCTGCTAGATTGATTTGGTATATATGTGTGGTCCCTTGCTATTTTTAAGAAGTGTTTAATTTGGTGACTACCAACTACAGTTTTGTTTTCTAGATCTGATACTCCTTCTTTACATTGTTTGACTCTGTTGTATATAATTTCAATAGAATTTTTAATCTCCTGAATTTCTGTTTGAGTCTGTTTTATGGAATCCAGTTTTCTTTTTTCTATATTGGGTATCTGTGGTGTCTTTTTTAAGCTCCTCTATTTTTTTAAAATCTGTATCTACTCTAGATTCACTAACAATTTCCTTCACTCTGGTCATTGTCTTTTTAATTACCTGTGTAATTATTTCTGTTTTGGTGTTGTCAAGAGATTTATTCATCTGTTTTATTACTTCTGCTACTACCATTTCAGAAAGCTCAGTTGGATGGCTTTTGATTTCTTCCACTTCAATGCCCCCTGGATTTTCCTTGGACAAGTTGAGGGTGTGGGGTTGCGTCTTGCTTCTTTGTTTTCTCTTTTGTTGTTGTTGTTTTTGTTTATTTGTTCTCTGCATTGAGGCTTGAAAATAGCTTATTGCAGGTAGTTTTATTAATAGTATTGTGTCCTGTTAAGGAAATGACTACTTCCTAGAGGTGTCTTCCAGCATGGCTGACATTTGGTCTTTGAATTTGTCCCAAGATCCTGCCTCTGTGTTTAATAGGTATGGATGTTGCAGCCTATTTGGCCTAGCACCTTGTTCTTGGTACTAGACTGTAATATTGACCCCAAACATTCTATCAAGGAAGATCAATCAATCAGAACAATGTCACCTTGGCTAAAGTAGTACAGTCAGTGATAACAATAGCATCAAATACAGACTAGAAAATGACAAACTGTGATAACTAATAATTTGACCCTTTATCTTAGGTACAATATTTATAGTTATATAACAAAGTCCAAACAAATCAGAAAATTATATAAAGTAAATAGTCACCCAACAGAGTGATTTTACCCTAAGGCTCAAAAATGTAAAGGGAGTGGAAAAAAACAGAGAAATGAAAGAAGACATTAGAGGTAAAGGTAAAGGACAAAGAAAGATTATTCAAACTTCAGGAAATTGATGAAGACAGGAAAGAAGGAGGAAAAAAAACCACTAAAAACAATGTTCACACTAACAAAAAACATATGAACAAAATTTTATTTAAAATCAAACAAAAGAAAGAGAGAAATTTCTCTGTAAATTCAACCCTGTGGTTATCATCTGTAGTGTACAGTTTTGTGACAGTGTCCAATTCAAGGCATAGCTCTTCTGGTGGACAAGAGAGACAGTCAGAGCCTAGATATGCACTAGATAATCCTAGAAAGCTCATAATAAGATTAGGGCAGATGCCAGTTCTGCAACTTTCAAACCCACAGATATTCAGGCTCAACCTGGCCTCTGGTCATGGGGTTGGTGTCTGAGTCATTTAGCTTATAGCACTCTTGGTGTCACTTGCCAGCGTGACCATGGATGTCACCTGTGATTGTCTCTCACCCAGTCACTGTGGAAGTTTAACCCTTTGCAACTCTGAGATGAAGCCAACCCACGGTTGCTTTGATTTCAAGGTTCAGCGGTCCCCTTCCTAAAATGGCCCCACTGACCAAGAACCCTCTACAAGGGATGCGGCAGTTACTTGGCCTAGAGTCACTCACCAGCTGCTGTAGCACACAGCATCCACTGCTCTTCCACTGGTGCATTTCTTCCTGAAGCCTTCACACGTCACCCACTTTCACTGTGTTTTTGTAGATTTGATTGTCCTCTCTCACACCACCAGCTAGGCGCCAGGAGAAAGTGTCAATTCCTGCCCCCACCCATCCTCCCTTTTCCTATGTTGTGCTCTGTCTCTCCAATTTTTCTGTAGGCTACAACTTTCCCTTTAGACCCTTTCTGGGTTCCAAGGATCCACCTCCCTCCTTCTTTTCTTCCCCAAATTGTTATTTTCCAGTGTCTGGATTCAAAATCTTGGAGAGGCTGATTTATTGCTGCTTACGACTCTGCCATCTTCCCAGAAGTCCTCCTGTTTCTTTTAGAATGTGGAGTTCTGGGCAGCTCTCTGTCCTCAACTTTCATGCACAGGAACTGTTTGTGGGCCAACAGGGAAAGCTCAATCCGGCCTAGTGTTCTGTCCCTTTGTCAAGGAAACAGAGTGAGAGCTGAGTGAGACACAGGTTCAGCCCAGCAGTGTCATCCCTGGGCCTCTGAGATCATGTCTGTCACTCTGCACATAGTGGCCCTTCTCCATCCAAGGTCACTCTGTTTTGGTTTGTTTTCAGCTTCTACAACAGAACATCTGTGACAAGTATATTTATAGAGAATAGAAGTCTCTTTGGCTCACAGTTCTGGAGACTGGAAGTGCAAGACCCTAGCACAGGAACCTGCTCGGCATCTGGTAAGGGCATCGTACTGCTCCAACTCACAACAGAGAGATGGAGACTGGAGGGTGTGCAGACAGACCCAAGACTGCAGAGGAAGCCAGACTTGCTTTATAACAATTCGCTCTCAAGGTGACTAACTTAGCAGCCCAGAGAAGACTCACTGGGAGAGAAGGGGACTCCCTGCAATCCAAATATCTCCTGTTCGGTCTCATCTCCCAGCACTGCCACCCTGAGAAACCAAACCTCCACGTGAGTAGTAGAGGAGACAAACCACGGTCAAACCATCCCACTCTTCAGACCATCCCTGTCTACTCTCCCTCACCACTGTCCTCCAGAGTTACCTTTCTAGGCTAGAAATCTGCGGGCCGTTCTTCTGCTTCAAGATGGTGGCCTCCCACCAGGATGAACCTCAAGGCTCTCCACTGTGAGGAGAGGACAGGGCAGCTGCGGAAGGCCTGCAGGCCCTGCAGATCACCCAGCAGTGAGCCCCCTGGGGTGCTCTTGGCCCACCCCGTTTGGAGTGCCTATGTGTGGTGGCACCTGACCTCCAGGTCACTAGGTGCCATGCCACTTGCAGGTAACCTCACAAAGGGGAACCACAAACATCAAACACCTCTCCTGGAGCGCAGCCCTGACGTGTGGATAGCGGCATGCAGCTGGACGTGCGTTTCCCCAGATGCTGAGGAGCCTGTAAATCAGACTGCAGACCCTGTGGTCCACTTGTGTGCTCCCAAAGTTACCTCCAAGAGCTGGTATCAGTCCTCACCTCTCAGCTTTCCTCAGAGCACCAGTGCTGGCACATCTGCCACGCTCCAACCACACCAAAACTCTTCATGCCCTCCCACGAATCCCGCCCTGTTCCTTCAGCTTTCCCCTGCTCCGCTCCCTTGAGGATCTCAGCACAGCCAGTGCAAGTGCAGGTTTCATAGATTGCCTGCAGGGCCACAGAGAACACCTAAAGCTATCCCTTGGAGCTCCATGTTAAAGACCCAGATAGAAAAGGACTGTGTGGTGGTGCATGCCTGTAGTGCCAGCTACTGGGGAGGAGCGAGGATGGCAAGTTCCAGGCTAACCTGCACAACACAGCAAAACCTTGTCTCAAAAAAAAGTAGTAAGTTACACAAGTAAATGAATGTTACAATAATGATCAATTTTTCTTTTTCTTAAAAAAGAGAGAGAGAGAGCCTAATAAGTAAAGAATACAAAGGAATGGTACAAGAACAGGCTATGCCAACTCACAATGACTCATGAGTTTCCAACTTCACAACACTGAAAAGTGACCACCGTTCAGCAGAAACAGCCCACCGAATTTTGAATGTGGATCTTGACTCACACCAGCGTGCTGTGCATTCTCCCCTCACGATGCCAGGAGGTGAGGGTGAGCCGCAGGATGTTCACAAGGGGAAACTGCCAATGTTTGGTGTGCTGCGCTGCCAAGGTGTGGAGCCCGGTGGGTTAGGTGAATGGAATGCGCTTTCAACATACGATATTTTCAACTCACTGTGGAGTTACTGGGGTGTAGGTCACTGTAAGTGGAGGAGTGTCTGTACGGGAGACAGCACTTGGGGCGAGCCAGAGGAGTTGGCATGTGGTACATAGAGGACGGGCTGTTGCCCAAGACTGGCAGTTGGATCTGGTGCCCAGAAGTTTGCCTCTGGCACCTGATTCCCACTGAGTAACCACACTGGCCACCTGTGCAGGCCAAGGGTGCTTTGCTGTACAAGGCAGCCCCAGCAGAATGCAGCGGCCTGCCTGTCACATCCAGGACGTGAGTGGCTGAGTGGAATGCTAGGTCCATCTTCACTGAAGTCTGCTGAGAGGAGTGGCAAAATAGCAGTGCAACCAGTAAGCACTTACTAAATGTTTCCAACGTTCCGAGCACTTCTACATGCTTTATAAATATTAACATAATTTTACTGTTAAGACTATGAGGTGGACACTGTCATACCTGTTTTACAGATGAGAAAACTGAGGCTCAGAAAGGCTAAAGAACTTGACTGTCATCACGTGACTGTCATCATATGCAGTAGAACTGGATACAAACCCACTCAGTTCCATCCCAAGTCCTTACTCTTTAATCTTTTTTATTTCTCTTAATGGAAAAATTTGAACACATACAAGAATTATTCAGTGAACCCTCTTATAACCTCCACCTCAATTCAACATTTATCAATGCACTGACAATGCTTTTTCACCCATATATCCACCTGCTTTACTCATCTGTTATTTGAAGACAATACCAGATATTATATTATTTCATTCATTAATATTTCAAGAGAATTTCTTGTAGCACAGAAGGGAATTTCTCTTCCACTTCTGAAGGGAATTTCTCTTCCACAGCTGAAATAAACTGACAAGAGATTAATAGAGAAAAGGACTCCCAAGTTTGTCACATGCATATGATACTCACGGGAGAGTGAGTGGCTGGAGCCCTGGTGAGGTTCACCTGCTCTCTGGCAGGACATGTAGCTTCAGTGGTAGAGCGTTTGCCTAGCGTGCATGAGTCCCAGCACTATCAAAAAATTCAAGTAAGTGTTTTAGACTCTACTCATGTGGGAGATGAATGTAGGAGGATAAAGGCAATTGAGGATTGCTAGGTGGTTTTCAGGGATCAGAACAGGCCCAAAGAACAGGTGATGGCTTTGCCAGTCCATCTAAGTATGGTAACATTTCTCAGTTCTCTTTCCAGCAATGCAAATTTAATCATGAAGGGACCTTCTGAGAGACCTTTAGACAAAGGGACAGCAGAGAGTTTCACTCTGCATTTGGAGACCAAGAGACAGCAAGTCAGAGAGCTCTGCTTGCCAAAGCACTATGTTTGGGGTACCATTTTCTGACCCCAAAAGAGAGGTAGAAACTTATTTTTTTTAAAGTCACAATACTGTTATCTTGCCTAAAACGATTAAGAATACTTGGTCAGTATCATCAAACATTTGGTTATTGTCCAAATTTCTGATTATTTCATAAATATCATATTATTATTACAATTTCCTTGATTCAGAAATAATGCTGCTGAATCTGTATTTTTAAGCTTCTTTTAATCCATGCATTTCCTCATATCCTTCTCTCTCTCCTGCTGTTCATCCTTTTCCTCCCCAACTCCTCCTCCCTCACTCTCAACCCTGCAATCTAATTGTGAATAAATTGGACTGATTTTCCTCTTAAGTTTCCCTCAGTCTGGATTGTGTTGATTGCAACCCCCATGGTGTAGATTACACATCCTTCTGTTCTTGGTATTTAAATTGGGACTTGGATCATGATCAAATTAGGGTTAAAATTTTTGGCAAGAGTATTTCAAAGGTGGTGTGGTATTTCTTTTCCATGGAAAGGCTCATTGTGTCTAATTTTTTCTCTTTCTGTGGTGATTAGAGTGTTGAGTGTTCGTTGCTTAGGTCTCTAACTCACTAGCAGTGGTGACACTTGAATTCTCATTCCTTCTTCATCTGCTATTCTAAGAGAGGCAGTGCTCCTCATCTACTATTCGTTACCCAGTGGTATGATTGGTATAGTAAAGGCAGGAAGTTTTACACTTTATTTTATTTTATATAATTTTATTTTATTATTTTATTTTTGCCATGCTAGAGACCAAACCCAGGACCTCATGCATGCTAGACAATGTTCAGCCCTTGAGTTACGCCTTCAGGCCCTATGATTTCTTTTATTTACCAGTTTCCAATGTAAAGATTTGTTTTGCTGCCATTCTCCAAGGTAATCACATAGGCCTGGGTCTCTGGGGAGTTGTGTTAGCTTTTCATTTTGTGACAAAACACCTGAGAAAATCAACTTAAAGTGAGAAAGACTTGTTTTGGTTCGTGGCTGCAGAGGTTTCAATCTCTGGACTCTTAGCTTCATTGTTTCTAAGCCTGTAGGGAAACAGAATCCCGGCAGAAGAGCACAGCGAGGCCTATCTGCTCAACTCATGGCAGCCAGAAAGCACAGAGTGATCCAGGTTCAGGAGACAAAATAAATCCTTCAGGCGCACACAGTGACCTGCTTTCTCCAACTTGGCCCCAGCTCCTAGATATCTCCACCGTCCCGCAATCACGCCATCAGCTGACATGAGCCTTTGGAGAACATTTGAGAGCCAAACTATAGCAGGAATTTTGTTTGTACAGTTTTAATTTTACAAGATAAAAAAGTTCTAGAGATCTGTTGAATAATAACGTGAATATACTTAACAGGCTACTATGTACTTTTAAAAAGTTAAGATAGTAAGTGTAATATTATGTGTTTTATTACAACAAATTTTTAAAAAGCCCAGTGCTGTCATCAGTTTTCCTCTTGGATTATATGGACCTTGTCCCCTCATTGGGGTCCCACCCTCAAAAGCACCTGTACTCCGTATTGTTGACCCCTGTTCCTCCTCCCCAGGACTCCAACCAAGCTGTTGTGTTGTCCATGGCTCTAGAGAGGTGGCATTCACACCAGGCTTGTGCCATGTGTCTGCGGAGCCCAAGGATCTTCTCTGACTCGATGTGCTCACAGTTCTCAGCTGGCATCAGGGTCTCTTCGTGGCCCCAGGAGGCTCATCCCCCAACTCTATCAGCCCAGGGCCCTCACCAGAAAGCTAACAAAAACAACTTCTTAATGAAGGGTTGAGATAAATGGGAACAGAGAATGGAGAGACAGGAAATGGCTCACCAAGCGTGACCAGATCAGGCAGGAAAAAGAGGAAGTGCAATAACCAGGGGGAAATGGGTTCTTCGGGTTTTATTTTTAAATGAGAGAGTAGCAGAGGGAAGGAAGACTCTGTAGTGATGCACAGACAGGGGGAACTGAGGCTCTGAGAGTAAGGTAGCTCCGAGCCCAAGGCTCACCCCTGCGCTGTGCCCCATGTAGGCCCTCTGGGCATTTCCCACATGGGCAGAGGCACCCACAGGGAGAGCAGGGCTAGGCATCGGCTTCCCCACCCCCGCCTTATGCTTCCAACACTGCCCATTTGTCCCTCCGCCAAAACTCCTGTATCCTTAAAAGAACAGACTTTTATTTCTATAAAAGACATTTCACATTAATATACATTAATAAGATGGATTGAAACATCTTTGACATGGTTTTCTATTTTACCATATCGAGAAGATAGCTTCTCTAATCAGCCTCCAAGTAAGACCATCTCAAACATGCTTGTGTTCCTCCCTCTATAACCACTCGGCAAGAAAGGCAGAAGGGAAAGGAAGAACCCGCAATAATTATGGCGCATTTAAAAACATGTTCACATGAAGACATGTGCATACATGTATATTCATATACATGTATTGACAGCCTCTGATTTATGATGGTTTGGTTTGTAACATTTTAATTTACTATGCAGACTACATGTACTCAGCAGAACCAGTGGTTCAAATTTCAACTTTGGTCTTTTCTCGGGCTTTCAAAATGCTGAGCAGGCATACCTCGATCATAGGGAGAAAGAGTTCATATCCTAGTGTGCTGTGCTGGTTGCATCCTTTGAGTACAGATACTGTATTCAATAATTTCTGGGAGATAGCCAACACCTTTTTATAATCGTGATTCTGCCCAGCATAGGAGTGTTCTGAGGTGTTTAAAGCAGGCTAGGCTGAGTTATAATATTCTATAGGTCAGGTGTGTTAGAAGCATTTTCCACTTAAGGATTTTTTCAGTGTGAGCTGCATCTACTAGGACAAACCCATTGTTAGCAAAAGAACACCTATGTTCACATATATGCACATCCTTTTATACGCACGGGATACGTCTAGAAACTGCACAAAAACTGGGAAACAGATTGGCAACCAGCAGAAGGAGACGGAATTTTCTTTATAAACATTTTGCACTGCTTTAATTTTCTATCATGCACATTATTACTTTTTTCCGTTGGAAAGGGTTTTGGGGTTGTTGGCTTTGTTTTGTCTAGGGAAGCAAATTTTAACAATAACAAAATAAAATGGCAATGCCAATCGTAATCCCATTTCTGAATTACTCATATCTGCTGACTTACAAGGAGATCAAATGAAAATGAGGAGTGGCCCCGGAGCTGGGTGTTTAGCAGTATAACAATATAACCAATGAGGAGAACTTTCCATCTTTCAGCTGCCACCTCAGTTTGTGGGCTGTGTCCCCAGGTTTTCTAACCTCCTGGCTATGAGAATCAGTCATACAGTTGGAACAGAGTGGTGCAGAAAGGGTACCATCTTCTCCCTTCCATTTGTGAGAGTAAAGCCGCTTTCCCCAGCCCCCTGCAGACTTACCCCACACATCTCTCTGGCCAGAGTCACACCAGACGTCTACACTCAAGCCCACTGCTAGCAAACGAAAGACACTGCATTGGCCTTGGGCTGTTCAGAGCAAGCAGGTCCTTCGTGCTATCAGGCCATCTACCCTCATGAGCACAATTATTCTTATAACCACCCTCCTTCAGTACAGAAATAAAATTCATAGATAATACAACTTACCTATAGGTGTGTATTTAAAAAAAAATAACCATATTATGATACTCTAGCTGTAATGAAAAGGATAATAACTAAACACAATTTTTGGTGGGTCAGGGGTTGCAGCTCAGTGGTAGAGCACCTGTCTAGCATGCAAGATGCCCTGGGTTTGCTCAACAGCACAGCAAAATAATAATAATTATTATTGTTATTATGAAAGAATATATCTTTTGATAAGCAGGTGTTCAGACTGTGTACTCCATATATACAATGAAGTGGAGAGATGCTTGCAAATACAATAGGAAATGCCAAGGCTGTACCAGCCACCAGTGCAGCCAGATAGAGGGATGACTCACTCAGCACAAGGCCATTGCCATGAATGGTATGATTCTCCAAAATGGTGAACAACCCTGGGTAAAGTTTCAAACAGAACACAAGACAGTCCTCCCTTGACTGACTCAATGGCTACATTTTTAGGAAATTCAGGATATGTTAAAAATGTGCAAGAAGATGCTTGGAGTTTTTCCAAGAAAAATTTGACCCCACATGAAAGTCTCATAGGCCATCAGACGGCTGTGTGGGGCACAGAGCCATTGTCTCAGAAAGGACTGTCCCCCACGCTGTAAAACACTGGGTGCTCCTAGAGCCCACGTGTGATGGTTAGAGTAGGGGACCTCCCCACCGGACATCAATGCCCCTGCCAATTCCAGGGTACACTTGCATGTTTAGTCAACTGTGTGTCTCCTTTGAGAACCCTTGGCTTAGACAAGCAGCCTCTCTCTGCCCACACCGCTTCACAGGGCTGGGTGGACACTCAACCCAACCAGGGCTTTCACAGGATACACGTGGCAGGCGACTGGAGGTTGGGTGGTTAATCAACAGTGTCTTCATCACAAGAAATATTTGGACATATGTGCATCTGATTGTTTCTACATATACATACGATTATTTTATTTTACTCTCTCATTTATTTTTGAGACAGGCTCTCACTGTCTTGCCCAGGTGGCCCCCCAGCACAGCTCTCAAACCATCTCCTGCCTCAGCCATCTCTTGTGTGCACCACTGTGCTGGGCTATGTACTTTATACAAAGAAGTTCTCATTTAAGGAACAGCAGATCTCCCCAGGCATATTTAAGGAGTAGCGTTACCTTTTCTCAGATCACTGTGCTCCCGCTCTGCCCTGTCAGCTCTCTTCCGCCAGAACTGGGTGACAGATCAGGCAGCTTCTCAGTCACTGTGCACTAGCACAACCCTGGTAGTGTTTTCAAGCATGGGAGCACAGCCTCGTCTAAATCTTCATGAGCTTCCTCCCTCCCCAGCTCAGCTCACCCTCTGGACAGGAGGAGAGGTGGACCCTGCTTCACGCCCTTGGCTCTTCCAAGTTCAGGATGAAGGAAAAGAAGGGGCAAAGTCTTCGAGACTGGCCCCAGGCAGTGACACGATAGCTCTGTCTTTGCCTTCAGGATGCAGTTTTGAGGAGCCCGCTCCCCACAATGGTCTCTGTGCTACAAGCAGAGAGTGAGAGTGCTCTTCTGTGTCCCTCCTACAGCCGTCCGCATGGAGGCCCTGTTCCCCACAGCAGGCAGGTCTCTTAGTGGGCGCCTTCTGATACTGGGGAAAGAAACTCGCAACCTACTAGATGTCCAGTTTGTGTTCTCTAAAATTGAAAAATGAATTTTAGGAATAACAGAGGTTAAGAACAGAATATACTTATTGAGAGACAAACAGCTTCTGTCTGGTACAAGCACCTGCCTGGCAAGTGTAAGGTCATGAGTTCGATCCCTGGTACCAAAAAAAAAAAAAAAAAGAAAGGAAGTTTCTGCCTGAGAGACAGACAGAAGGGGTCCCGAGTGGGTAGCCAAAGACTCTGTCTTTTCTAGGGACTTTCATAGAGCAAAACCACAAAGTGAGGCAGGTCCAAGGTGGGAAAAACATGAGAACTTGCAAGCTGGGCGTGAGGTGGGACAGAGCTATGGTTCACCAATGAGATTAATTGCTCAGGTAACATTTATTAAATCAGGAGGAATAGGGAAATGAGGCAAGTAGCAAGTGGGCATGAATACAGAGTGAGGGCTGTGTCTGTAAGAGGTCAGGTTAGTGACTCCTTCTGGCTTCCTCAGGGTGATAGGGACCTGTTTATATCAATCCCCAATGTTTATCCTTAGGACGTCTATGGGTGCATTTGTTTTATCTTTTGTTTTGAGGTCTGGCAAAGGTATCCGTCTCCCCCAAAATTACAAGGTATCTGGTTTTCCACATTGATTCCTTTGAGGGCCTAGCCTTGTCTGACTGCCTATAATATTTTTGTCTAACTCAATTGCCTGTAACACTTTCAAGATAGTTTCATATCTAGGTATGGTGACACGTCCCTGCTATCAGGGAGGCTGAGGCAGGAGGATTGCAAGTTTGAGTCCAGTCTGGGCAACTTATTGAGATCTTGTCACAAAAAAAAAATAAAAATAAAAAACAGCTGAGGATGTAGCCTAACAGGCATGAGGTCCTAGGTTCATATTTCCAGTGCGAAAAAAAAAAAAAAGAGCTTGCGCCCATACGAGGTCCAGTTGGCCCCTCAGAAACTCGTGTGCTTTGGCCTGGCCCAAGAGTAGAGGAGCAGCTTCCGAGGAGTGACCCTCTGGGAGACAGGAAGGCCAGGGTGTTTCCACAACTGTCACACCACGCAGCCGAGCTCGGCTTCCTCCTGCACTGCAAGCAGCTCTCCACCACGGCCCGCCACTGTCCTCAGATTCCATTCTGCCGCTGTCTCCTGGAGACGGGGTCAGAGCTCCCAGGTTGAAGGCGGTCTCCCTTAGGGAGGCCCTGCTTCACTCTTTGGTGCCAGTCTCAGGCAGAGTCGTGGCTGAGCTGCTGACTGCCTGGCTCTGTATCGGGCTCCCACCATGCCCTCCGCAGGTTCAGTTCCCGATGCAGAGCGCACAACCCAGGGAAGCGCGTCACTTACACTGACTGGCGCATTAATGGTGGACATGATGAAGGGCGCAGATGAGCTGCCAGAGGGAGAGGTGCACAGAGAGGGCCCCCCAAGGGAGGAGCTTCTGGCCCTGCAGTGCTGGGGCGTGTCCCCCTCCCAGCACGTGGATGTGCTCAACAACACAGAGCTCTCTGGGCCCTGCAGTTGGGAGATTTGTGAGGCAACTTCATCACTTGTCCACCCTGTTTGCTGCCCCTCCTCCCTCTCCAGAGAATGGGCGAGGCTGTGAGCTCTGGGGATCTCCTGGGCTTGGTGTTTCTGCTGACCAGCGCCCAGGCAGGAGCCCACCTGGTCACTTACCAGAATGAAAGGTCCTCCTGGCACATTGGAAATCCAGGGAACTCGGAGCGCTAAGTCAGAAACTAGACTCAAGACCAAATATTGCAACAAATTTCCTGGCCCCCCTCTCACTCAGAAAATGCCCAGGGTCTCAGGGTGTCTGCAACAGGGACTGGAAACCATTTCCCACCCTCACCTGCCTCTCACTTGGCACCACGTGAACCAGCCTCCTACCTTGAGAATTCTCCCAAAAGGAAGCAAAGCTCATCTCTGCTCAGCTTTAATCTCAAACTCTGGGGAATCCTTGCCATACTATTTGCCAAACCATCTCCTTAGCCAAGGCTCTGGTACTGTGGGGTAAGCACTGCATGAAGGGGTGGACGGCAGCCTCTGCCTCTTGTAATGCTGTGGTTTCAGTATTTGTGTCTCCTCCAAATTTCGTGTTGTAACTTAATCCCCTTTGCAGCAGTACTAAGGGGTGAGGCAATGAGCAGTGATTAGGCCCTGAGAACTCTGCCCTCAAGAGTGGATTAGTGCTCTACGCAAAGCTGTGATGGGCGCCTTCATGCCTTGCATCCCTCCCTCCATGCGACGATGCTGTGTTTGTCTGCTGTGGAGGACACAGCCATAAGATGCCATCTTGGAAGCAGAGGGAAGCCCTCCCAATACTAAATGTGCTGGTGCCTTCATCTGAGTCACTTCCTATGTAACTGAAAAAATTCAGCAGCCTCAGGTATTTTGTTATAGTAGCATGAGTGGACAAAGATAGGTGTCATACTGCACAAGGCATTTTCTTGGAGCCCCTTTGTTTGGCATGGGTGTGCGTTCCTGTCTTGCACCTCATGGAAAAAGAGATAAACAGACAAATTTTATGAATGAACTTCAGTGAATTATTTTTTAAATTTCAAATCTGCTTTTACAGTTTGAGTGAAAAAGTAGATTACCAAAAAATGTTATTAAAAGTTCTTAAATGACTCATCTCCCCAATTCAGATCTCTTCCTTTGAAATCTGCTATAGATAAATCAAAGACTTTTAAATACATTTGAATATGCATATGTATTTAATGTATGTATCTATGTAAATATTTATGCACATATACACTGTCTGTACAAATGACAGATACACGTGAAATGAAAATATAAATTTGTTTGTTTAAGGTGTTGGCATGCCCGGACAAATTCCTTGTTGGCTATTTGTCATTGTGGGGTTATCGTAGAGTGCTTACATAAATTATAATGGCTACAGTGCCACTAAGTGATGCAGTCTTGTGGAACCACAGTGTCTGTATGTGTCCCTCATTGACCAAAGATCATTATGTGGTACACAAATGTATATATCTATTCTTGGAAAATATCCATTATTATTTTGGTAGAGTTATGATTGACATAGAAATGTCTTACTATACCTATGGAACTCGGCTTTCACACATAATGTCTTGCACGTCTTTTAGGGCCCATCTCACATTCTCTGGGCTCACTGCACTCTGCAGTTGCTGTGGCAACCAGTTGTTCCCAGGTGTACTTGACAGCTCCATGGCTGCAGCAGCAGTACCAGGAATGTCTCCAGCTCAACTCCAGGAATCCTGGGGCCCTGGCAAACCTACAGGTCCCGGAGAGTGAGCAGTCCCTGGAGCAATCCTTGCTTCCTAGGAGATGTAAGCCAGTGAATAAATACTGCAAACCTCTTGGTCTCAGGCACACAGACCTAAGGTAAATTCTGCACAGTTTCTCTGGAGGTCCCCAGTTACAAACTGGATTTCCCTACTTCTCTGTTTCATTTTCTCAGTTCCCCAACTTCTGATCCCTGGAATCACTTCCCAAATAAATTAATTACCCAAATACAATCCCTTATCTCAGGTTTTTCATAGAATCCTAACTAATATACTGTTAAAATATTTTTTAAAATAAATCTATGTTAAATAAATAAGTGTGGAGGTACACACCTGTAATCCAGCACTTGGGAAGCTGAGTCAAGAGGATCACTGTGAACTTGGGGCTGCATGGTGAGTTCACAGTCTGAGCTACCTAGTCTCTAACAAAGCAACAACAACAACAAATACGCTGATCAATATCAGTCCACTGGGTAGTTCTCAAAGAGTGGTCTGAGACTCAGTGTTCCAGATTCTTTTCAGCAGCTCCCAAGGCCAAAACCATTTCACACTAAGAGGTTATTTGCCTTTTTCACTCTTATTTTCTCACAAGAGTATAGGGGCATTTTGAAGGGGCTTCATTGCATGTGAAATGACTGAACACAGGAGCAGAAAAATAAAAGCCAGCTTTCTTCCAGGAAGCCAGAAGTTAGAGACTGCTTCCCCCTCCAAAAAAGATAATAATACGTCTTCTCGTCTCACTGAATTTTAGTGCTTTGGAAAATGTAGCTACTTTGTATCAAAATGTTATTTATGGAACATAAATTATATATATGACAGAGTCTCACAGTGTTGTCCAGGCTGGCCTTGAATTTAAGATCCTCCTACTCCAGCTTCCCAAGTAACTGGGGCTACAAGTGCTCACTAGCACTCCCCCCATATATGTCTTTTTTCTGGGGATCAAACCCAGGGCCTCACAAGTACCGTACCACTGAGCTACATTCCCTGTCTAGTAAGTATTTTTAAAAATTTCTCAATTTTAATTTCTAATATTGTTAAAAATCGGTAGGTATAACCCAATATAAAAGTTTTGTGGATTCCCAATTATTTTTAATAGGTTAAAGGGGTCATCCATCTGGAATTTTGCTGATGGGGTTCATTGCTTTTAACTTCTGAGCCAAGGCATACATCCTGTCTGCGGGCATCTCTCACTGACTCTACCCATTTTCTCCTTGACGGCGGCGCTGGGGATCGAATCCAAGACTTCACGCATGCTAAGCAAGTGCTGTCCCCCTGAGCCCCACCCCGACCCCTCATCTCTTCCAGGTGAACAGTTAGGCTGCTTCCCTTGTCCTGTATCACAAACAGTGCGATGGGCAGTGAGCCGCCAGCTGCTGCTCCTTCCGTGAGCTGGGGACCTGCACAGTGCAGTCCTAGAAATGTCATTCTGGGTCATAGAGTGTGAGCCATTTTGGTGGGAAAGATGCTATGAAGCATTCGCTCTATTTGCCTGGACATTTTAGGTCCCTTGTAACAGGAACCAAAAGAAGCCATTTCTTTGTACTCTCTCAACACTATATTGTCCAAATTCGATTTTAAATATTATTAGAGTTGAAAATAAAATCTCTCACCTCTGTTTTTCTTTAGATTTCCCTAATTATCAGTGGAAGATTAGGCATCTCTTTATATGATTATCAGCCATCTGGATTTTCTATTTTATTACTTGTTCTATTTTTCTATTGGATTTTACTTTTTTCTTCTTTACTTCTTCATATATTCTGTATATTAAATGTTTGATGTATGTGTTTCCAGGATGTTCTTCCATTGTGTGTCTTTTTATCTTGTTTTCTTTTGTCCTGTCAGAGTTGTTCATTTAGATGCCAGCTTTTGCCATATGCTTTTTGTGTAGCTCTTTCCTGCTCTCAGACACTAAAAATATTTTCCACTATTATCTGCTAATACCTTTTATTATTATTTTATAACTAGATCTTCAGTCTATGTAGAATCAATTTTATTTTTGTTTCCAATATAAAGATCCAACTTAACTTTTCCCTATGGCTAGCTAATTATACCAACTCCATTTGTTAAAGAGTCTACCCCAAAGATGTATGATATTAAACTCTAACAGATAAGAAGCACCTGTGTATACATAGGCTCTCTATTCTGTTCTGTCTATTTGCCTAGACTTGTTTAGTGCTACACTATTTAAATTTCATCATTATTCTTCTTTTTTACAATACACTGACAGTTCTTGCCCATTTAGCCTTCCAAGTTAATTTTAAAATCAACCTGCCAAACCACATTAAAACATTTTGCTGGCAATTTCTATAGGAATATGTTAAACCTATAGATTAACTTGGAAATTATCCTTATTTTTTATTTTTACAATCTTGAGACTTCTGATTTATTGGAGTCTCTAAATCTTTCTTTTTCTTTTTTGGTTGTTGATTTTTGCTTTGTTTTGTTGAGATGGCATCTTGCTGTGTTGTCCAAGCTGGTCTCAAACTCCTAGGCTCACCCTGTCCTCCTAAGTGCTGGATCTATGCCACGGTATTCAGTAGAGTCAGAACATTTCTTCAAATGTGTTATACTCTCTGGGCAAAGTTTAGCCCAAGATATCTGATATTTGTATAGTTTTTTCTATTGTATTACTACTTGATTATTGCTGGTATATAGAAATCTTATTCTTTCTTTTTTGAGTCAGAGTCTTGCTATGCAGTTCAGGCTGGTCTCAATCTCATGGCAATCCTCCTGCCTCAGCTTCCTGAATACTAGAATTACAGGCAAGAGCCACCAGGCCCAGCCTTTGTGTGTGTGTGTGTGTGTGTATGTGTGTGTGTGTGTACTGGGGATCAAACTCATGACTTTGCACTTGCCAGGCAAGCACTTTGCCATTGAGCTAAATCCCTGGCCCTATTCTTTCAATCTTAAACTGGACTATATGTTCTAATAGTTTGTCAGTTCTTTTCTTTTGCAGTGAATTCTGTATATATAATCTTACCACCAATAAATTATTGCACTTTGCTCTTTTCTTTCCACGTCTTTATTCCTGTATTTCCTTTTCTTGCCCTACTGCATTATTTAGTATAGTATTCAGTAACAGCTGGAGATTTAGCTCAGCAGCCTAAGTGCCTGCCTGGCAAGCACTAGGTCGTCAGGTCGATTCCCAGTACCATAAATAAATAAATGGCACAATATTCAGCATCATTTGTGGTAAAGGAATCATCACTTTAATTTTAAATGTGTTAATGTAGTGAATTTCTTTGACAGATACTCTAATATTAAACTATTCATTTATTTCTGGGATAGATGTAACCAGATTTATTAGTGTTTTAACAATCTCTTTATGTTAATGTGGGAATATCTTTGTTTATGATGTTTGTACCAGTGAACATTTAAAAAATTGCCAATAAATGATAGCAACCTCGTGGCCTTCAAAGAATAGGTTGGACTCCAATCTCAAGTCCCTTCCTTGTTATTGCCATGTTTTAATTTTTTCTTTTGGGGACTACACGGTACCTTGTATTCTTGTCAGAAGCATTTTATCTAACTCTATTGGTATAAATGATGCATAGTACACTGTGTAGATCTCTATATTTGTGATTATGTGTCTTACTTTTCTTTGGCTTGTGCTCTCCTCCTCTTCCTGTTTTTTCTGTTATTATTACTCACTGAAAGTTTTTCTTTTGATTCTTTTCTTTTCTTTCCTTGTTGAGATGAAGTCTCACTATGTTGTCCTAGGTTGACCTCAAACTCCTGGCCCAAATGACCCTCCTGCCTCAGCCTTCTAAGTAGCTGGCACTCCAAGCACATACCATGGTGCTCAGTATAACTGGAGGTCTTCTTGTTTGGGGACCTTTAAGGATCCAGACTTTAGTTTTTTTTTTAAGTGCACTTTAAAGTTTAAATTCTGTTTTTATCTTTATGTTCACTTCTTTCTTTCATCATTCTTTTTTCTTTTTTTAGACTAGGATAAGTTCCAACAGAACTTTCAGCATTAGCAATATGTACCTAATACATCCTTAAAGTGACCAAGGACCTGAATTTTTAATTTCACTCAACTAATTTCATAGTCACACATGTCTGGTGTCCAACTTCTTAGCAAAATTACAGATTATTCATTTGAAAATTCAGGTCAATATTCAAATTTTCTTGTTTCTTAATTATTTTGATCTATAAATATTTCTTTAGGTCTCACCCACAGGCTTGCAATTTGAGTGTGTATTTCTCTTCAATTATAAGATTCTGTATTTTTCTGTTAGCCTTAAAACTATACTTTTTTCTAGTTAATGTTAGAAGTATTATTATTACATGTATAGGTAAGGGTGAGGGTACTGATATTTTTATCAACTTCTAGTTTTCAGGTTTTTATGTGATCAGTAAACACAGTTTTTATATTATTGCTGCCAGAGTTCATTTGTACATCTTGAGATAATGGAGTCTTGGAGCTTAATGCTTGTTAGTGTTAGTACATGGTCCCTATCTACTCGATAAAATGTGTGTTATTTTCACACTTACTACCAAAATTTAAAATATTATAAATACCATTAGTTTGATTCCGAGGTCTTATCTATTTCTTCCCATAAATACGTAGAACATTCTTGGAATCGTGAGGTCCCCTCTCGTCTTCACATCTAGGTGTCCATTTGGTCCCTTTTATGCCTTCTCTGTCATTTTTCCCTCCTGACCACAGCCCATACAGGGGAGAATTCTGCTCATGTTCATTCTGCCTTCTAGAAACTACTGGCTTTCGGACTGTTTGGTCCAAGGACTGCACTCCTCTACCAGGGCAAGTAGCTGTGGCGCCACCTGGGTCTCCAGTCATCCGATCATTCTGTTTAATGACCACAGGAGACGGCAGGTCCCGTGCATGGAGGACGCAGGACAGAGGCAGGGCTGTGATGGCTGCTGCTCTTCTAGGAACAGATAAGAGATAAGCGGGTGACAGAAATTCAGGGAGGTACAAAGGGTGGCAAAACTTCTATCTTTTTTTTTTTTTAATCTTTTTGAGACAGAGTCTCACTATGCAGTTAAGGCAGGGCTTGAGCTCACTTTGTAGTTCAGGCTGGTCTCAAATTTGCAACAATCCTCCTGCCTCAGCCTCCCAAGTGCTGGGATTACAGGCCTGTGCCCCATGCCTGGCTCAAAATTTTTATCTTAAGGGACAGTTAATAGAAAAATAGAAATCAGTCAAGTAACTCTTTGGCCAATGAGACTGATATATTATTCAACAAAATTCCAGTTGACTGGGAAAAAAGAAAGGACGTACCCATTTGCTAGACTGTCATGGTGCAGTGCCTTCAGCTCTGAGGACAGACTGGGCCTTGGCAAGGTGGCTCTCTGCTGCTCACTAGCCACGCGACCTCAGACGAGCCACTGTAGACTTCCACTTGAAAAACGCGGCCCATCACATGTGTGTCACAGTTTGTACTGAAGCTTTGCAGTCCACGTGTTAATTATTCAGAACACAAAAGTCTGGAACTTCCTACTCCACCTGAGAGATTCCTGTGTCCCCCAGTGAAGTTCAGTGAAGGAGGCACAGTGACGGTGACGCAAGAAAATGCATGTCGACCCCAGGCAAACAACTTCTCTTCCTGCCGAGGACGGCAGAGGCACAAGGCATTGGCAGTGTTAGCAGCAATGGTGGTCCAGGCAGGGAAGAAGCAAGTACCCTACACTTGGCCACAGGAGTCCTGCTACCAACAGGGCTCCTCTACCACTAAGCGCCTCAGTTGCAGAGATCCACACTGGGTGGAGCAACACCAGCGTCATTGCCTCATCTTGCCTGGAGCTAAAGAGCAAGGCAGCAGCCAGTACCTGAGGCAGCTGTCACAGATACAGCCCACCCTGTAGGACCTGTTACCATTCGGATGTGGGCTGCTCCCCTGAGGTTCACTTGCAGAGACTCCATCCTCTGCAGGACAATACCAAGAGGGGGTGGGCCCAGTCCATCGGACACATAAAATTAACTGTCATGGGCAGCCATGGGGAACAGGAAGAGAATCAAGAAGCCAAACCATAGGCCTAGGATTTAGCCCAGCGACTCTAGCACTTGCCTGGTAAGCACAAGATCTCAAGTTTGATCCCCAGTTCCAAAAAACTTTTTTAAAAACATATTTTAAAAAAAGAGGCCAAACCACACCTTCCCAGGAGCCAGCTGGTGCTCAGGCTGGGAGACAAGAAGAGCCCACACCCACAAGCAACCGGTTGATTCGGAGGAACCCAGGCTGAGATAATAGCAACTGAAGTAAAACAACGACTTCATGCTTGTATTGTTTGATTGATTTTTCAGGCCTAAAGCTGCTGGCCTGAGCATCTATTTGGAGGATAACAATATGTGTTATAGCAACTAGGGGGATTTCCTTCTGTCTTGTTTTTGAAATCCACTGGTATGTTCCATTTTACTGTTTTATTTTATTCCTGTGTCTGGTAACCTGAGCAGCTATTTTGAAGAAAACAATATACAATATAACAGCCATTGTTAAATTGATATCATCTTGCTTTGAAAACCTATATAGCTATTGTTGTTTGCTGTTGTTTTTGTTGTTGCTGCTGCTGTCATTTTGCTTTTGTTGTTGTTTTTTGTTTGCTTGATTTTTCTGCTTTTTCTCTTTAAAATAAAAAAAATTTAACTATCACAGCAGTTGTCACTCTACATGTAAAAAATAGGAGGCATAGCCTTTCACCTGACCATTCTTTCTTTTTCCAGGAGAGATGATGGTGGAACTCCAGGGCCTGAGATGAATAGAGGTTTCCAAGGATAAAAGGTGAAGGTGAAATGGAGCAACAGACATGAGGCTGGAAACTGGGCGTAGTGGTGCACTCCTATAATCCCAGCACTCAGGAGGCTGAGGCAGGAGGATTACTGCAAGTTTGAGACCAGCCTGGGCTACAAAGTGAGCTAAGGGTCAGTTTTAACTGCATAACAAGACCTGTCTCAAAAAAAGAAAGAAAGGAGATTGGCTCAACTAGGGTCTCGACTCAGCAAGCTGGACTCTCAGAAAGGAAGCACATACCTGCTGCACTCTACCTGTGCCTCGGTGTGAAACAGGACCGTCTCCTGTGAAGGCAACGGAGGAGACACCAGCACTGGAGAAAACTAAGGCAGGGGTCATACTCCTACTAAAGGGTTAGAGGAGGATGGTCCCATGGGCAAGCTTTCAACTTAGGGGCAAGCAGTCTTCACCAAAACCCATGGGGCTTACCAGATTCTGACTCTGGACAGCTCTGCAGGCACTGCATACACAGATATAAATGGCAGGCAAGCCGCTCACTCTGGCGTCCTAGCAGTAGGCAGGAGGGCTCTATGCCTCCTGATGACTCTTGCAAACTTCCTGTCTCTAGCTCATTAGTTGTACAAAGCCACTAATATGTGCACAAAGACACATTTTTGCATTTTTACTTCCTTCTTTGTTTTGTTTCTGGTTTTTCTGTTTTGTTTTAGTTTTGGGTTTTTTGTCTGTTTTGTTTTGTTTTGTTTTGTTTTGTTTTGTTTTCGTGGTACTGGGAATTGAACTCAGGGACTTGTGCACACTAGTCAAGCATGCTACCACTGAGCTACGTCCCCAGCCTTTTTTCTTTTTCTTTTCATGAATCACTAAAGGTATGTTTTGAGGTACATCAAATGGAAATGGAGATGGGTTAAAGAAAAATTGATTTTATAGAAATCCCTCTTTTCATTACTGGCTTGCTTATTCACATTTCATCTCCATCTTTTAGTAAGTTTTTTTTGCTCTCAGTGTTTAACAAAATAAAACAAAATCCTTGTATATCATGTTTACAGAATTGCAATGTTTCTCATTTTGTAAAACCAAGGACAATTTTGTAACTCTTTCTGCATGCAGCTATCTCATATACGGCAATCTGTGTTTATGTAAGGATATGGCATATAATATTTAATATTCTTTTAGAGTGGGAGAATTGAGCCCAGGGCCTCAAGCATGTTAAGCAAGGACTCCACACTGAGCTCCATTCCCAACCTGGAATATGGCTTTTAAAATAGTTTTCCTTCAAGTCAAGCATGTACTTATATAAAATTTTTGTTTCTTGGGATTTTGTTTCTGTGGTCTTAGAAGCCCAAAACTTGTATCTTATTTTATCTTATTTTACTTTTGAGACAGTCTCCTGCTTTGTGCCCAGGGTGGTCTTAAATTCATGATCCCTCCCCTTCAGCCTCCTGAGTAGCTTGGGTTACAGGTTATGTGTCAAGAGACCTGACTTTTAATCAAGTAAACAAAATAAGCCAACTGCTACAGATACCCGTCAGCTTTCAGTGTATCCCTCTTCAATGTAGTAGTAGTGAGAAAATGAGTATAATCCTGCACATTTGACAGAATTTGGGGAGCTCCACATGGGACCGTTTCTGACTTTCTGCGAGAAGAGAATCCTTTTTTAAACATCACCTGATGGCTACCATAGAGCTTACTGCCACCAAGTGCCTAGGGAAGGGGCAGGACCGCTTTCCCCGTTTGGTGCAGTGATGTTGGCAAGGGTGAGAAGTGGAGGTGTGGCTATACCCGCTGGGGTTATTAGGGCCTGACGTTAGAGGGCAGCATACTATGTTCAAGTTGCTGGTTTTGGGTGTTTTTGTTTTGGCAGTACTGGGATTTGAACCCAAGGAGCTCTGAGCTGCGGCCCTGGACCTTTTTGATTTTGAGACAAGATCTCACTAAAGTTGCCCAGGCTAACCCCAGACATGCAAACAGAGTACCCCAGCCTTCCGAGAAACTGGGATTACAGTTGTACACCACCACGCGCAGCCAGGATGTGTGGCTCCAGAGAAGGGGAGATTGCCATCTGTCCTCCCCATGTTCCCTCCACCAAAAAACCATCCCTCCTATCTGCATGCTGCACAATCACCCCAATTTTCTGCCTGCAGGGGCCCAAGGAGGTGTTTTGGTTTGGCGGGTGGGCTGAGGGTTGACCATAAGGATATAAACTGAAGAGGCCAAGAGACAGGTTTGAAGGAGTTGTAGGCAAAAGGATGTGCTGCTCACACAGTGTCTTCCTCAGCTTCCCACCTTCCCAAGGCGTCTGGCAGCTCTAATTCCCTCGCTGGCCACTCCTTCCCCAGAGGGAAGGTGCTGGGCTCCAGTTTCATTCAGGACTCACTGTGCCTGTCCTTTCCTTCTCCTCTGCCCCCAGGGAACATGAAAGACATTTTTTCTCCTCCTGCTCAGGAGACAAAAGCTCTTGTTTCTGCAGTGGGTAATTTCCAGTCCTTTTCAAGGCAGAGTTTCTCGCTCCCCTGATCTTGACAACCTTCTTTGCCTGGCTCCTGCAGACTACTCAGAGAACAAGGCACAGACAAGAATAGCCCAGGGAACAGTTCCACTCCTAGACAGGGATCCATTTTTCCAATTATTTCCTTATCCCATTTACTTAATGACCAAATCTAGTGTCATCCCATATTTTACAGCCATGATGAGAGGAAATGGTTCATACCACTGCTGACAATGGGCCCTGCTCCTCTGAGCCTGGAGGGGCCTAGGGAAGCTTCCAGATGCCGCCTCCACATGTGCCTGTGCACCTGCCGCTGCCTCCAGGGCCAGCTTCCGTTTCCCATGCACGCACGGCTCTTCCTTGACCAGCCTCTCTCCTCAGAGCACCCGGGAGGAATCATCTCCCACCTCACAAAGCCCTTCTGGCCCTGCAGTGACACCTGCTGCCCATGGCTGGCACTCACCATGGCAAGGTGAAAAGAGCTGTCCAAGAGCTTTTCCAAGAACTGTCCTTTAGTCCTTGTGACAACCACAGAGACCAGAGAGGGCACCTGATTCCTCCAGAGCCACGCAGGGAGCAAGTGACAGAACTACCACTGCATGCAGCTCAGACAGCAAAGCCAGTGCTGTCAGTGCTGCCCCAGCTAGGGCCCCTAGGGCCAGCAGCCCCCCCCCCAACCAGAACCAAGTCCAAGACTCCTCATGACCTTGGCCTCCTGGATCTTCAAGCAACACTTGATCCCCATGGGCCCTTTCTCCCTGTCCCGGCCCTCTGACTCCTGGCTGTCCTTCGCTGTCCCTCTTCCACCCACACTGCCCCTAAACTGGATCTTCAGCCTTCTCTCCCTCCTTTCTCCAGCTGGCTGGCTGTGGTTCCAACTCAGTCTCCCCAGATTCTCGGCATCAGAGGTAAGCTTGCAAAGCTTCACCCTTCTTCCACCCTGTCCCTTCACTGGAAGCTGTGCCATGGTCACTGTGTCCTGATCTCCCTGCCCACTCAGCTCCCTGCCTACCCGAGACTTCTGCTCTGCCAGACTTTGCACTGATGGGCTCAGCTGCCCCCATGGATCCCCATCCCGTGGGGATCCCCATCCTCTCTGACAGTTAGGAGATGTCCTTGGCAGGGCCTCAGGAAATGGGTCTTGCCAACCCTTTCAAGAATCCACAGCTTGCTGATAGCCACCAGCCTCCACCTGTGCCCTTTGTGCTTAGCCAGCCAATCACATGCCATGTACAGAGCGAGCACTGGACTCAGCTTAGAGGCCACCTTCACGGAAGCTGCACTACATAGCTGGGCACTTCGTCCTCTGTACTAACCTTGATACTCTGTGTTGTTTCGTGCCAGGTGCTGGGAATGTTGGTGAAAACTCATGACCTTTGCTCTCAAGTTCTGTTTTATTGGAGAAAGTGAGTCTTTCAGCATGCAGACACACAGAAAACACACAAGGTGTATCCTAGGTGGGGTTTGCATACCGGGAGAGGCCTTTATAAGGAAAGGAACGAAGCAAGGTTGGGCAGAAGGAGAAGTCAAGCAGATGCAACCCTGGCACAGTTCTCAGCTGACCTATGAGGAACTCCAAAGCTGAACAACCCTTCCAGTGTGCCAAACTGAGGCACACAGAATGGCCTCTGCCACTACCTTCCCTCCCTGGGAACATGTGCTAGGGAAATGGGAACCTCAGTCCAGAAGTGGAATCTGAGTGTCACAGTGTCCATCACAGGGACACACAGCTGTCACAGTGTCCATCACAGGGCACATGCAAGGATGCCCCAAGGAGGGGCCGGCCAAGTTTAATATGGAGGAAGATGTAGTGAGAGGCAAACATTCGTGTTCAATTTGCTCCTTCAAGTATGTGTCAGGGTAATAAACTAATTCCTTTAGCAGTTCTCCTGCCCATAATGGCTACTATTCCCTCTGCGCTTATGACATGCCAGGCCCAATGCTAAGCTCCTCACATGCTTAGCCTATTTAATCTTCATTGGAACTGGTAAGTTCAGTAATCATATTGCCCCCATGTTACCTAAATAAAAAGTGAAGCTTAAAGAAGTGAAACAACCTTGGCCAAGGTCACAGAGTAAGTAGAAGGCTACTTTCCCTCTGTCCTTTTTCTCCCCCAGTGAACTCCTTTAACTCTCTAAAGCTCAGCTCAATCCCAGAGCCCTATCCAGCATTTTCTGTTCCCCTCAGGAAGACCTAATCCTCCACTTGGCCTGCAAAGAACAAGCCGCCTGGGCTACACACCCCAGCTTCCAGCTCCTTAGCCATCTGACACAAGGGTGCCTCGGAGGGTCCATCCAGATCGTGAATGCTCCTGTTTAACTCAGCTCCCAGCTGAGCCACAGCTCAAGGCAGGTGGCCTTGCTGGGTCAAATGATGTTTCGTTCCCCTCATTCTGGATCTGAGATTTGCTTGCATCCTCCTCCTTATATCCATAATGGCACTCACTAGGGGGCTCCCTGAACTTGTGGGCAAACCATTCTATCCTCCCCTCTTGAGCCTTGCAGAGCTGGTTCTCCTTGGTCTGTGCTGGGCCCACTGGTTGTCTGTCTTACCCAGCTAAGACAAAAAGGGCTGAGTAGACCTCTAGGTCCTCTCCGACCCAGCTAAGACAGAGGAGATAGACGGGGCCTCAGGGTCCCCTCTGCTGTGAAACCCTGTCAGGAAACAACCCGTTCCCTACATTCGATGGAGGATGCCAGAGTAGAAAGAAATGTCTGTTTGTCCTCTCTGAGTGTCAGAGGTCATGTTCCCCAGAAACAGACCCTGAGATGAACATTCGTGTGACTAACTCAGGGCAGGCTCACAGGAGAATAGACAAGGAGCTGGGCAAAGCAGAAAGAGGGGAAGAGAAGAAACTAAGAAGGACATGTACCAGGCAATATTGGTCCCCAGCCTCAGCTTAAAGGAAATCATCCCAGTTTAAAGCAGAGGAGCTAGGCTTTCTTACCTTAACCCTCACTGGTCATTAAAGGCTGCCCCAGGAAGCTGCTGACTCCCTGGCATCCGGGTCATCTGTGCATGCTGCAGGCATGGTGGCACCAGCCACCCAAAAGTGGTCAGCTGGAGAGAGGCCCAGATGTGGGTCACCAGATGCCAGGTGTATGGAAGCAATGAAAGGGATCTGAGAAGACCTGAGTAGCATCCCCTTTGCTCCTGTAGGTATTTTTGCCAACTCATTACCAAGAAGTACCCTTGGTTAACATTGAGTTGAGTGTTCTGTATTACTTAGCTGGCTAAAATCAGAAGTTACTGAGGTGCCCAGGAACACAAGGCATGCACCTAGCCTCCGGGGTTCAGAAGTCTTGGCTCATATAGTCAATAGGGCTACATTTCCCAAAGGAAAAGACACCAGGGCCTGAGAAGGTTGGATTCCAGGAAGAAAAGAAGAATTCTGCAGTCTTCCTTAGAGTCTAGAAATAGACATTGAGAGACAGGGTAGATCTCCTAAAGCGGCTGGAACACGTGGCTCATTTAAACCCTCTTCCTAGGCAGAGAGCAGACCTCATGAAGGGAAGTTCTTACGGGTGCTGACATTACACCCTGCAGATTCCAGCCTCAGTGAAGATCCCCAAGCAACATCCTATCAGGGGATCTGAGGGACCCCTTAAGGCCACCAAGAGGACATCTGCTGGGAGAGATGTCAGCAGAGTCACTAATAAGAATGGCATAGTTAGGGGCTCTGGCCCAAGTGCTCAGTCCTGCTACAAACCTGACAGATGTGGGTTTTTTATTCATCTTGACAAATGGGGGATTGCAGTCACTTTGATTTGATTAAAAATAAGTAAAATAATGTGACATCCTTTTACCCCCTAGCAAGAACTAACCCTTTTCAGTGCTCCTCCAGGGGGAGCTGGCTTTTTGTGCAGCTATCTTTCCTTCTTGGAAGATCCTGATCTCCTTAGGGGACAAAAGTGGAGTTCTTATCATTTCTGCAGCTCAGGTGAGGCTTAGTGAAGACCCAGAGCCTAGAAGATCTCTTAGTAAAGCTTTCTGTACATCAGTACATGAGATGCTGAAGTGCTGTTCTTCGTTGGCATTTATGCATTTCCTACTTTCCCCTCACCTCAAAGCTCCCAAAGCACCTATAAGCAGTTGTCCATAAACACTGCATGAAAGAAGAAAAAGGGTGGATGGACAGATGGATGGGATGGAGAGATGGATGAGTGATGGTTGGATGGATGAATGGATAGACAGCCAGTGCTAGTAAGCAAGTGAAGGTATGCTGGTCTTCACGTGGTCTGTTTGGGCTGGTGTTATTTTCTGTTGGCTGAGCAATGAGCAAGTCACAGGGCCAATCAAATGCGAGGGAGTGTGTGTGCATGGCCTGGGGAAAGCTCCTGCTGTCCCTCTTTCACCTTGACAGCCATCAACCCAAGGGCTAACAGGCTCTTGAGACCAATTCTGCCATCAGAAAGGAAAGCCCTAGCACTACATTTTACATTCAGAAAATTAACATAACACAGCAACAAAACTCTGGAAGCATCTCTGAGTCAAGTACCAGGCTCTTATGAACATTGGCCAACTTACTCGCACCTTTTATACCCAGTCACCCTCCCTCACAGTTTCCCCTGCGAGGAACAAGGGCACAGTGCATGCATAGAATGTGTAACAGAAGGGCCCAGGTTTCAGAATAATGAATGGATGAATAGGCAGATGGACAGATAGAACTTTGGGGGACCTGAGGAGGGGTAGACCTGCTTCTTCAAGGAAAGCAGGGAAGACACCAGCTTGTTCTCCATGGCCCAGGCAGCTGGTCAGCAGCTCATGTCCCACAGTCAGTTTGATGCTCCACCAGAGACTTTAGTGTGCAGTGACAGGAAAGCTCAGAAGTCCTGCTGACTGACAGGTGTCCACCTCCAGCTACAGAAACAGCAGAGCCAATAGAGTGAGTACACACTGGCATCCACAGTGCCCTGCTCAAGCAGTACTTGCTCTATGACCTGAGTTGTTTCTCCAGTTGCCTGGGGCTCTGACCTGTTTCCCTTCAGCACCCTGAATACTGTGAGAAGCTGATGTCCTGCTCCAGGCTGACAGAGTTCAAGTCTGTCCTGTGTAGAACCCTGATGATCACGGAAGGGGAGAGGGGAGTGTGGTGTTGGCATATGCACCAGTGGCACCTAGAAACAGAGGCCATCATCAGCTCACTTCTCACCATGCAAAAAAGCCTCAGCAGACTTGACCATGTTTCCTCTCTCTGTGCTCTGGTTTTTCCATCTTTAATAGAGGAGTTTGCACACAATTAACCTCTACCCATTCATTTGACCAACCAGTGAGTCATCAAGCATGCCTTTGTGCAAGGCTCTGGCAGGGTTACATACATGCATGGGGAAACTGAGGCCCCAAAAGAGAAAAGGTAAATTTGCTGAATCTAAATGGAACCAGAGTCAGGAATGGTAGCAGACTCCTGTAATTCCAGCTGCCTAAGAGGTTGAGCCCAGAGGATTGCAAACTCATGGCTCTTAGGTTCAATCTTCAGCACTAAAAGAGAGAAAAAAAAGAACTAAAAGTGCAGGATAGAAGAAGAGTGTTTACTGTGGAACTCCAAATTTTGCCACAGGAATTGCTGCCCATTCTTTAAATGGAACCTGAATCCTCTGCATTTCAACATTTATTTTCAGATCAACATCCATTAATAATTGGAGGATATGGGTAAAGATTTTAGCAAAGCCCCCCCCCCCAAGTCTTCCTAGATGTGTCCAAAATACCGGGAACTCTCCCTCCAGCGGTGCCCTAGCCAGCAGAAGTGTCAGCTGAAAGCTGACCTTTTCCACCCCCACCTTATGCCTATGCAGCCCACGCTCACCATCCCTAAGGTGCCTAATGGAGCATCACTCAACACATGGTCACCTTTGGAAGTCACTTAATCTCTCTCACTTTTCACTGTCATAAAAGGCACAGTTGTTGAGCAAATGAATAAACAGACCTCAATTTTCTTGTCTCTAAAGCAGAAGGTTGTACTAGAATTAACAAGAGAATCTTTGAAATTCTTTCCAAGCTAGGCATGATAGTATACCTGCCTATAGTTTTAGCTACTATGGAAGCTGAGGCAGAAGGATTACATGAGTCCATGATCCTAGGAGTTCAAGGCCAGCCAGGACAACAGAGCTAGATCCATCTCAGAACACAAAAGCAAATAATTTCTTCTGGTTCTGACATCATCATCCATCCTTACGTGTTGAAATTGGATTAAATAAAGTCTTCTCTGGTCTCACCAGTTGTTCAGTACCTCCTATCTTCTTTCCCAACTGGATGACAAAAGATGTGGTTGAGATCAGGGACTGTGCTGTCACTGATGGGTTTCTATACTGTGTGGTTCCACTTGGTCTCTCCACACTCGCTGGGCCTCCTACTGGCCTCAGCCATGGCCCCAGAAGGCTTTCACTCCCTCTTCAGCCCCAGGGCCTCTCTGACACAGCAATTCCTCGCCTGCAGGCATGCAGGACGGTCCAGAGCCATTGTCCAGGCCCTCTGGAGAGGTATAGGTGTGTGGGCTGCAGGGTAGGGAGGCAGAAGTCTATACTCACCCCGGAAGCTTCCAGGACAGAGATCAGTTCAACAACACAACTTCAACTTGACTTCTCTTTCTTCATTCAACTCCTACAGAGGGCAACTCTGTTCCCCGAGCTGACCTCTCCTGTTACATAAGGCACATGCACGAATACAGGCGCATGCGCACGCGCACACATCCTTCGGGTTCTAGTCTGTGCTTCAGCGGCTTCCGCCAAGACAACCGTGAGAATCTGAGCTTGTGCCTGAGAAGAAAGAAGAGCATAAGGCTTAGGCTGCAGGCCTCCACCGAGGAGGACCTCCCGGGTGCTGACTGGAACCCCAGGTAGGAGAGAGAGCATCTGACACGACATGGAGCAAAGAGGGAAAAACCGAACCCACTGCTCTCAGTTTCCGCGGTGTCCCATGCCGTTAGCGGGGCGCCCAGGGCTCAGACACCACGTCCCAGGGACCGTTCCCCTGGCACCCAGAGTGTATGAACAACGAGGCTTGCAGCCTCGAGGACAGCAGCTCACAAAAGTCTGGGAACACTGGTTATACTGATTGGCACATGGGTCTGGGAGTGGTTTCTAGAAAAAATGCCCCTCACATTTTCTAGAAAAAAGCTCCTAGATGTCAGTGTTTCTGGAACTCCTCTCTCTCATCCTCCCTCCAAGCTTTGAGCTGCAGCTCCTTGCTGTTCTTCCCCAGTTTGCCTGAAATTCAAAATTCCTGGTATTTTCAGATGCAATACAATTTATGTCCTGTGTTACTAGTCCCTCTGCTCCAGGCTGGGGTGAGGGAGTGGAGTGGAGTCTACTTTTTTCGGTCAAAGGCCTATTTCAAAAAAACAAGTTCTGCCTCTAGCAGAAATTCTGTCTCCCCCAAACCCAAGTGGCCCAGCTTGCAGCCTGCCTTTTAAAATAAAATTGCTTTGGGCTGGGAGTGTGGCTCAGCAGTAGAGGCCTTGCTTCCCACGCTCAAGGACCTCAGCGGCACAAAATAAATAAACGACTGTGTCCCTCGCTAAAGAAGCACCTACCTATACCAATTCAAAAGGAAGAGTCTGGCCCACTAAGTGGTAAAGCTGGTACTGCTGCTGACAGATGGCCAGGCCTCTGCCCTGCCACTTGCTTACATCTGAGGTTGTGCAGAAGGAAGAGTGTGACAGATGGCCTGGGCACTTCTCCTGCTGAGTCCACGGAGACCCTGGCTGAGCTTGCCTGTGCTCCTCTCCCCGCAGTGCTGCCGCCGCATTCTCGCTCTGGCGGCTCACCCACCACCACTCCAGCCTCTAACTGCGCGGGACTGTATAGGCTGGCAAGACACTTGGGAAGGTGAAGGGAGAAGTTAGGTCAAGTTCAGGGCGGAACCGTCTGTCAGTGTCCAGGCTGGGAAAACCCACAGATCTCATGGGTGATGGACTTCCAGTGTTCAGGTTAGGAGCTAGGAACAGACAAGTGACAAAGTCCAAGGTACCAGGCCTTTTATGGAGTCCTGGGTCCCTGTAGGACGTGGGTTGGATACCTCTGACTTCAGTCCACCAACTGCATGTTCAAAGAGAGTGTGTGGCTGGGACAGTCCTCTCCCTGTGCCTCTCCACCACCAGGCTCCAGTGTATCGAGCCCAAAAGGTGTGTCCGTCTCAGCCCGTAGTAGCTGTGATGCACTCTCTGCCAAGTGGCCATAGGCAGGGTGTGCAAACTTTGTAAGAGAGTGAGACCTATGTGCTTTCTCTTTAATGAAAAAGAATGACATGCAGGAGGCTGAGGCAGAAGGACTGCAAGTTCAAGCCCAGCCTCAGTAACCTAATGACTTAGCAAGATTGTTTCAAAGTAAAACGTTTTGTTTTGTTTTTGAACCAGGAATCTAACTCAGGGCCTTGTGTTTGCCAGGCAGGCACTGTGCCAGTGAGTTACATCTCTGGGTCCAAAATTTTAAAATGACTGGGAATGTAGTTCAGTTTGAAGGCCCTTGGTTCAATCCCCAGTACAAGAAGAAAGAAAAAAAGAAAGAAAGAATTTTTACAAAATCATATACAGTATAGCACATAAGGGTCAGCTATGTCTCATTAAATTTTTGTTTTGAGTATTGACATATAACCCACATCTGATTATGTGTATACAGGGCTCAGTGGCACAATCATGTAACAAAAAGCTTGAATGTCCATTTGACAAACCAACCACCCAGCAAAGGCTTTCAAACATGTGTGTTGTCCTCCAGGAGAGACTTGGAGCCTGGAAGAAATGCTATGACTTGGGTCACTACAGCAAGAAAGGAGGGGAGAAAACTCAACATGTCCAGCCTCTTCAGAATAAAAAGCTGGCATCTTCACACACCTCAAACTGCTTGTTCATAGATATGAGTAAGAAACACTGGGGAAGTGATTCCTTTCAGAGAACTGCAATTTGGGGCTGTGAGAATTTAGGCCTTCCCTGTGAAGAACATGATGATTTGGAGTAACTGTTTTTGGCATGTATTCAAGGGGCTGTTTCTAGAACTTTTGTCTATCTTACAGTGTTTTGTTTTGCTTTTTATCTTTTTGAGACAGGTTCTCACTATGCAGTGCAGGCTAGCTACGGCTGGTCTTGAACTTACAATGATCCTCCTGCCTCAGCCTCCTGAGTACTGGGATTACAGGCATGTGCCACCGTGCCTGGTCTTATTCTATTTTTTAACTTTCACTTTACCTTTCACTTTCACTTTTCCTGTCGTTAATTTTTATGTTTGCTTACGTTGCTTATGTCTTGCTGGACAAGACATTTGTCTTGTCCTGGACGTGTTGTTTGAATCTGTTTAAAATTTCCTGGATGTGTTGTTTGAATCTGTTTAGAATTGTGGCAACGGTTTGAAGTTCCAGCTGAAAGGAAGTCATGGGGTTAAACGCTGTGTGATGCCATGCAGTGCCCAGCACCCAGGAGAGGCTCCAGAGGCAACAGGGCTTCTGCTGCCTAGTGTGGAGCCTCGTGACAGAAGAGGGAACCCCAGGGCTGCAGGCCTCACCCCCACTGTCCTGCCTCTGGTTCTGCAGGAACACTACCCAGAGGCCTTTGCCCCAAGAAAGAGACTTCAGGGCTGAATGACCACCCTGGACAGTCTTCAGAGCATGTGCCAGAGGGAAGGCCCTCGAGGTGAGGGGACAGAGCTTCAGGCAGGGGTCAAAGGTGGCTTTCCAGGCCTGAGACTCAAGCAGGCTCCATACTAGAGACACCCCAGTCCTCAGGTGTCCCCTAAACATACTTGAAGAAGCCTGCGAGGAGCAAGATCTTTATTTTCCTTTTCATTCTCCTTTGCTCCTAACCCTGAAAGCACTGGCTGTCTCACTGCTTTGGCTCCTAGGGTCACATCCTGCTGTGTGAGTGCCTGAGGGGAGCCCCTCCCCAAGAGCATTACTGAGGCCTGTGGTTAATTCTTCAGCCCCCACTCACCTCACTAATGGCTCTGTGAAACAGGCGGAGCCTCCATCCCCACTGGAGTGGGCCTTCACCCACGTCAGCCCTGACTGGGCAGCATGCCCAAGGCTGCCCCAGAAATTGGCTCTCCATGCTGCCATCAGCTCTGCTTGCCCTCTGCCAAGGACTCAGGGCTCTGCTTAGGGTTTGACACCTTATTTTACCCGTAATTGTACCTGCTGCCTGTGTCATACTCTGGGGAATGAAAGTTGTCTCTCATTGCACACGGATCCAGCCAAACCCTGCTATCCCTGCTGCTGGGGAAAATCCCAGTGTGCAGAGATTGGTGATATGGAAGCCGGTGCTGGCCCTGCAGACCCCACACACACGGAGATCCTGAGAGCCCAGCCAGCTGAGACCGCTTCCGGGTCATCACCAAGTTGGCCTCCATGGTGCCGTCCCACCGTGTTCTACCATGCTGGTGCTGGAGAGAGTGAGACGGGCCTATGTGGGTCTCTGAGCCCACTGCACGGTGGCCTTCCTAAGGGGAGCACTGTTACTTTTGAGGTGGAAATCTATAGCACACTCACTGTTACAGGCAGCTGAGTTAGATAGAAATATTACAGGCTGTCGGACAGGCCTGGGCCCTCAAAGGAACCAGTGCACAAGGCCGCATAGCTTGCAGCCTTGAAAAAGAGACACCTATGCTGTAGGCAGGACCTCAAGACAAAAGGCAAAACAAATGCAACCACACCCTCAGTATAAACATCAGGGACTGATATTCTAAATAGGTATGGATCACCTTGAGGAAGCCAGGAGTCACCATCCCAACCCCCTACAGGAAGAGTCACTGCTCTTTAAGCATGTCTGCTAGCTACATGACTCACTTCCCCATTTGTCCCTGAATTGGTCAATTTTATCTGAACAATTAATCTTATGGGTTGACCGTAGTTTTGTCCCACCTCATACCCACCTTGCGAGCTCTCATGTTTTCCCTACCTTAGTCTCACCTCACTTTGTGGTTTTGCTCTATAAAATTCCTTTGAAAAGACAGTCTTTGGCATTCCACTTGGGACCCCATCTTGTCTCTCTCCCAGACAGGCTCTTTCCCTCAGTAAATATATTCTACTCTTAACCTCTGTTGTTCCTAAAATTCATTCTTCTATTTTAGAGAACATGAACTCATACTGGACATCTGGTAGGTTTGTAATTTCTTTCCCCTGTATCATCCCCACCATCTACCCAGAGGTTCATTCCTTTCAGAGTACACATGTCCGCCCCGTACCGCTACTGGGATTTCTGTGTATTTGCCAGAACTTGTCTCCCCCGGCTCTAAGTGAGCAGTCTTCCCCCAGGTCTGGTCACTGTGCTGATGTCTCATTGATGTTGATGACCATGTGAGGGTGTCATAGGCTGGGTCTGAGGGTCCCCGAGGCTGAAATAAGGAACTTAACCTACTTCTTTAACAGAAGTATGTAGGTTCACTGACTCCTGTCATGGAAAAAGAATTTTCAGGATGCATCAGTAAAAGAGGTAAGAGAAAGATTCCTTACAAGTAGATATAGGGTGCTTAACAGCAAAGTATGGGTGCTCAGAGAAATGAGGCATGATACAGTTGGTAACAGGATCTTTTGTGTTTTGGGGAGGTGGAAATCTGTGAAATTGGATAAGCTATAGTCTTAGTCTTAATGGGTGGGACAGGGTGGCCCCTAGTGAGTAATAAATAGTGAGTGCCTATGGGAAATGCCAAAAGTGTGGTCCGTTCTTAGAGGTAAAAGAGAACCATTTGAAAGTAAGAGGGAATATGCAGACCCCTTTGCAACTGAAAGGGAGTTGCCCAGGTTTGCGGTTTTAGGAGAAGGAAACAAAAGTAAATAAACCAGGCTTGTGTTCCGAAGCTGAAGTTTTTCTTTAAAGTAGAATTATTTAAATCTAGATTTTCTTGCCTCCTCTCTACCTAGCTTTATTTCATGTATCCTACCTCAAGATAAATTCTCTCTACTGCAGCTCACCAGTGCCCTGCTTGCTTTGGAGAAGGAATAGGATCCCTGATTGCACAACCAAGCCCAGCTATGACTTTGAACAAAATGTCCTCAGAGTTTGGAGTTAGCCCAAGTCCGGCCTTCTCAGCTCACATAGACCTCAGCCCTTAGGAGGGCTCCTCTCAGGCTGTAGCTATGGCCCTGAGACTTCCTTAGCCTGCAGATGGAAGGGCTCCACTCAGGGAAAGACATGGAGCTCCCCACCCTGGGGTGCGGGGAGGGACTTTTCCTTCTCCACTTCTGACTGCTTATGATCAGTCTCTCCAGACCCAAAAGACTCTTCTTCCTCACGGGTAAGGTCCTCCTAATCTCTCCCATCCCCAACTCACCTCCTGCTGGGAGGACACTGCTTCCCGGCAGCAAGAAAACCTCCCCTGCAGCACTCCGGAGTACATTCTGGCCTGGACAGAGCTGATTTAAGAAAAACAGCAGCAAAGATCTTCAGTGGCTGAAATAACCTTTAAGTATTCTGAAGATGAGCTTTCATGCATTAAGAAAAACACTTCCTTTGCACTGACCGCTTCGAGACTGACCTGGGGCAGCCATGTCAGGCAGAGCTTGGCGGCATGGCAAGGCTGGGAAGGCAGTTGGGGACCAGAGGCTCTGTGGCCCCCCTCTCTATATTATTTCCAACATTTATTTATTTGTTTACTTATTTATGCTACACTGGGGATGGGCTCCAGGGCTGCATGCATGCTAGGTACACACCCCCCCATATCATATCCTAGACAGCTAAGTTAGGCAGAAGCATTATGGGCAGTCAGAGGGGGCTAGGCCCTCGAAGGAGTCAGTGCGAAAGAAGGAAGCATTACAGCCGTGGCTGGAGGGGCATCAGTTGAAGGCTAGGCCTCAAGATAAAGATGGGATGACTAGACCTACATGCCTCCCCGAGGGATAAACAGTGTACTGGAATCAATATTCTAAATAGGCATCAGTCACCCAACTGAGTGACCAGGACCTTCTGACTCATTCCTTCCAAAAAAGGTCCTTGTTTTTTCTGTTGAGCAATGGCTGCAAGAGGCAACACCTGGAGACCAAGGCTGTGGGAAGGATGAGATTTTCTTAACCTGCGTACAAGCAGGCTGACACTGGAGTGATGCCAACAGCTGTGGAAGGGAGACTGCTCATGTATAGGGTTTTTAGATTGGGTTTGGAATTTCAAAGACACTAGATGAAGTGTTTGAAGTCAGAGCTGCATGATCAAGATGGTGTGTGGGTAGAACTGGTGCCAGGACAACTTCAAGTCTGATCCTAAATGCCTTTATTGCCCTTATTTCTTGTTTGCAGGGGCAATCTATTGTTTCCATTGCTTATAAGGGGAGATATGGGATCTCTCAGGTCAGCCCTGACACTTTCCATATATGCTTGCTATGTGCCTCGCTTCCCCATTGGATCAACATTACCTAAGTGACTAGACTTAAAATCTTACTGATCATTGTTTTGTCCCTCATTGTGCCCATCTCATGATTTTGCTCTATAAAACATCCTTTGAAAAGTGAGCTCATTGGCAACTCACTCTGGCATCCTGACCTTCTCAGGAGTTGTCTCTCCCTCAATACAATTTCCTGCCCTTGGCCTCCACTATCCTTCAAATTCATTTCTCGATTTTGGGGACCATGAACTCAGCACATGGGACATCTAGCAGGTTGGGAGTTACATTTATTTCCCTTAGGTTATTTGGAGGTCTCTGTTGCCCAGCCTATGCATTATGTATTGGTCAGGTGGCGCAGCAGCCCACATCCTCCACAGCACATGGTGAAGACAGCAGTCAGAAGCAGCCAGCCAGCCACAGATGAAG
Organism: Dolichotis patagonum; assembly: GCA_004027295.1. NCBI lineage: Eukaryota > Metazoa > Chordata > Mammalia > Rodentia > Caviidae > Dolichotis > Dolichotis patagonum. The sequence continues at coordinate 52,609 of PVJX010005103.1, forward strand.
ATCCTGGCTCCTCGCCCTGGCTGTGGGACAGGGAAATCCACTGTACCTCTCCAAGCCTCATGTCCTTTGTATCCAATGAGGACATCACTAAATCAGTCTGTGCAAAGCCCTAGAATGAGCCCGCGGTCTTCCTCTCTGGCATCCCCTGGGCGCCATGGCCTTTCCTGCTCCATGGGACCTACTCACAGTTGGTGTTCCACTATTGCTTGTTGTCTCCTGCCGAGGCCTGCTGAGAAACAGCATGTGCAGAGGGAAGCTTGTGGGTCTGTCCCTACAAAGTCCTCTGAGGCTTGAGGCAAAGTCAGAAATAAGAAACAAGGGCACTTCACCCCAACCAGCTGCCATCCCAGGGCACCCAGCCTACGGCCAGCTTAGTTTGCATGCTATTAGCATAAATCTGCATGTGCTGTATATTCCTAGTGGGGCTTGTAGTCAGTTACCATGTTCAGGCAGCTCTGTGTTAAAGGAAGGTGCCTCAGCAGAGCAGTGGCTTCATGACAAGAGGACACCCAAAGCCCTTCCCAACTCCAGCAGAAAACATCTCCCCTCGGCCTCCCCGTGGCTGTCCCCAGTGCTTCTCAGGAGCTATTGTCCATTGCCTCTGGTGGCTCCACCAGAAGTTCCGCTAACAGGGGAAGGCTGGGCCTTGGCACATCGATTCTCTAAGCAGTCCCTAATTAACCAGATTAGAAGCTCAGATACCGGGGGACTTTATGAAGTCTCACCCAGGATCAACAGCATGACCTCATTTGCACATCAAGTAAAAGCTCTGGTCTGGATAAGAGGTGGGCAGGGCCTGAAGCCCCACTCTTGTCTGTCCCCTCACTCCCACAGGCATCTGCAGACTTCAGGTTCCTCACTCTGTTTGAGGCCCCTCATTTTACTTCAGAGGAAATAGAAGGGCAGAGCCTTGAAAATGACACGTTTGTTGTCACTGTTTGTCCACTTTTTAAGCTTTGATTTTGTAACTTGAAGAACTACTTCGAAAATAACAATATGTAATTTACCAACTAGTGTTGATATTTCCGTTATTTTTCCTGTTTTTGTTATTTTTTTGAAATTCTGTTATTTATTTGAAATTCTGTATTATTTCTACGCTTTTTTCTGTTTTGTTTTTTTCTCTAAATAAACAAATAAATGACACCTTTAAGGACTGGCACTTTGACACATTGAGAGGCTTTGTAAGCTGCTTCAGAATCAAGGTTCCTCTGGCTTTAACCAGCTTCTACCCCTCAAGCATAAGGAGAAACTCTACCTGGAATTCCCTCCTCCTCCACCTGGAGGAAGTTTCCTCTGAAACAACAGTGGCCTGAGGAGTAGCTCAGGGGTAGACCTCTTGCCTACCATGCATGCTCCAGACCCAGGCTTCCATGCGTTTCAAGCCCTGCAAGCAAACCAAACCTGTTCTAAGGGTCATGTCAGTAAACAAGGCCACCACAGGCCTTGCAGGATTTCCCTCAGTGGTTTTCACAGGCAAGAGGTCTGGGCTTAGCGAAATGATCTTTGTGCAGTCCTTTGCTCTGGGTCAGAGGCCTTACACTTGGATTGAAAGGCAGCTTCTAGGCCTGGGGGACCAGCAGGCAACCTGCTTCAGCCAGGACAACTCTGTCTGCCTGTTGCTCATTAGTCCTATCCCAGCCTGTGTCTTTCTTTTTAATTTTTTTAATGCAGTCCTGAGGATGGGGCCCAGGGCCTAGCCCGTAGTAAGCATATGCTCTATCAGTAAGCTAAAACCCAAGCTTCATGGTGCGCCCCGACCTTGTGGGACAGAGAGAAGGGGCTGGCATCCACTGCCCACCTGCCTGCAGACCTATTTCCTCAGGTCTTTCTCTGTGGATCGAATTTCCCCAAGTTCCCCGGGGGAAGCACCCCTGCAGTGAACAAGCATGTCTGGAACACAAGAATGTGGGGGTGGCATGGGCACTAAAACAGACCAGGGGATTCAGCACTTGGTCTCCCACGATTCCAAATTGTCACACCCTGCAGTGACTTAACCTTATGCCTCAGTTTCTGTGTATGAAAACAGGCAAAATATACTCTAAGGATTAACTGACTTAATACGGTGGTAATGCTTAATGCTTAGAGCAGTACTCAGTATGTGGCAAGCCCTCAAAAAACCCTCGCTATTATTATCACCAACACTCAGGTCACTGGAGATCTCCCTAGGCTCCTGCTGCCAGCAGTCAAGGCTTGCTTCTCTCCAAAGGCAAAGCAGACTGCCCTTCATCTGCCCCTCTCCCTCCCCGGTTCTGGCTCCTGCTGTGCCTTTCCAGTCTGCAAAAGCCTACACACCACAGGGCCTGTTCCCAGAAGCTCTCACAGCAGGGGTGGGTGTTTTCAACACTAGGACATCAGATACTTCAACCAGACAGGAATATGAGGTCCAGCGAGAAGAACCTGCAAGGTGGCCAGCCACTGAGGCAGAGGAAGTCCTTGTTCCCAGGCCAGGGTGCCCACAGGGTCCACCAACCTTGTGGGACAGAGAGAAGGGGGTGGCACCCACTACCCTCCTCCCTGGAGACCTATTTCCTCGATGAACTGGCTTTTTCAGAAGTCTGCTTTGTTCTCTGAACACCCCTTCTTTTGCCTTCTGATGTGCTAACTGTCCTGTCCCCTCTACCCCTGCTCCATATTGAGGATTGAACTCAGGGACTTTGCACTAAGCTACAGTCTTATTTTATTTATTGAGATAAGGGTATCATTAAATTGCCCAGGTTGAAGATAACTAAATAAACAACTTGCAATTCTACCTCAGGCTCCTAGAGTACTGGGACAATAGGCCTGGACCACCATGCTCAGCTGACTGCTTTTTAATGAACACCTACCAATTGCAGGCTCTTTCCTTACAATATCTCATCTAATGTCCCAACCATCTGACAAGGCATTTACACTCCCATTTTACAATGGAGGAAATAGTGAAACTCTGGAGAAGATCTAGGAATTTGAACTACAAAACGCATGCATGTTCCTTTACCTCATGGGTGCTCCCAGAGGCCAAGGTCTTGCTCCTTCTCTTCTCAGGAGGCCCCAAGTCTAGCTGGCTGTGACCCAAGACAGAGCCATTAGCTCCTTTTGTTCCTGCAGGGCCTTGGCTTCTCCCATGCTGTAGCCACCAGCATTGTCTAAAGATGGCTCTGATCAATGGCCTTCCATGTGGTGTCCCTGAAGTCAGCTAGTTAAAACTGACAGAACATTCTGGGCACCAGATTTCTAGCTGATAGATGCAACTTGGAGTTGTCATCTTGCTAGGATGGGAGGCCGGGAGCAGCTGCTGAGATCCCGCTACACAAGCTGGGTGCACTGCAAGGAGTGTTTGGGCTGAATGATTTCCTACCAGTCATCCTGTCTGCACTGTACCTACATGGGATCTTCATACCCTGCGGGCCTGACCTCCTTTTGCTAAAGGGTTCACCAAAGGTCACCCTCATAGGAGACAGGAAGGAGAGGTAGGGAAAGCTTTAGGAGGTGGGGCACATGTTCCAAACCCAGATGGGACATTTCCACATTACATAATGAATGCCGAGCAAGCCACATTGTCATCTGAAAAGATGGCATTGATCTTAATTGTTTTGCAGTGTCAGCATAGCACACTATTTGCCACCATGTCAGGAAATGTCACTTCTTTTCCCTCAACTTCCCTTGGAGGCCAAGACCAAGGAAGCAAGAACTCAGCAGGTGGTCACATCCTCAGCCTTATCTCTGCCCTTGGCCTCGGTGTGTTTGCAGATGACCCTGAGGCCACTGACCGGCAGCTCTGCCCCGGCTGGGCGGAGCTGTGACCTGTTACCCTTGAGCCTCAGCTCTTACTGGTCTCCACCACTGCAGCTGTGCTGAGTAAGCTCCAGCAACCCAACCAGGGGTCCCAGGAGCTTAGAGCACATGGAAGAATGGCAGCCGAGGTCCCTGGTGATTGGCGTGCCTGCCCCACCAACTCTGCCCAGGATTGTGGAAAATCACCTGGCAAAGACACACCTGGTGAGCTGGGCCAATGGGCCGGGAAGAGGCAAGGAGTAGAATGTGGCATGGAGTGGGCACTCCTTACGTAAGTCCCTGGTATCCGAGTTTCTTTTTTCCATAACTCTTACACAATGCCAAGAGATATACTTCTTCCAATTCTCTGTTCTTTTCCTAAAATCCAGAGGAGGCGACTATAGCTCTTAAAGAGTGGCCGTAGTCGGGGGAAAGGGGGGTTCGCCACTGTAGTGTAAGCACCTTTTGTGTTTCTTTTTGCTTGTAGGGTTGTTCCAGAGGCAATTTGGGATAGCTTACACTAGCACGCTTAACAACAAGGTTCATAGTAAACCAGACACAGAAATACCATGTACTAGGAAAGAGGAAAGTAGAATTAAAATATGTTTAATAAAAATAATATGTTCAGGAACATAGTTCTGATAGTCCTAGCCATCAGGCTAAACAGGAAATAACAAGCACTAGAAGAGTCAGTTTATTCTTTTTTCTTGAAGTTTTGTGCAATAAGCACTGAGTGCTGTACAGGGGAGGGTCACTGACTCCACATTTACAGAAATTCAGAAGCAAATTATTGGAGTCTATTGGCTGGCAGGGACCCTTGTGAAAGCAGAGTACAATACTGAAGTATAACCAGGTGAAGGCGACTGTTGTCCAGTTAGAGCCTTCTGCATGTCTCTCTTGACCCCGGCAGGCAAGGAGCTGGCAGTCTCGTCAGCTGTACCGTAAACTAGTGCTCTCCAACTTTCCTATCAGGTGATTTCCTAGGGAGTCTTGTTAAAATTCACTTCTAATTTGGGAGTCTATAACCCTTAAAACTTCCCCAACTGACTGTCATGGGCACCATCTTTGGAGTAGCAGGGGCTGAGGCCTGGGCTTCGGTAGCTGTCTCTGATCTCCTCTGCTGGAAAGGGAAGGCCATGTCTATCACAGCCATGGGGAACCTACTCATGGGCTCAGCACAAGCTTTCTGGAGGTGCCAGGCAGAACATTTGCATTCCAGTGGGCCACCCTGATCCAGTAACCAACCACCACTCCCCTAGAGAAATGGTCCCACTGTACTCTTAGCACCTGCCTTTAGAACCTTCTCTACCATCCTTCCACTGGGCACAGTTAAACCTCCTTATGGACACACAGTTTCTCATTACCTTGAGCTTGGTTAGCTTTTCCTCCCTGGAGAGCTCAGGTTTCAGTAGAGGGCTGGATGAGGACTATGGTATGCTTATGGCATCAAAGGGTACCAAACTCTGCAGTGTAAGGATATTGGAGAATAAGGAGCAGTCTCCAAGGCCTCTAAGTCGTACTGTTTAATACCAAGCTTCATGAGAGTGTGCCATGGAAAGCAGTCTGTACATCTAAATCTCAGGCCCCAGCACAGTTTGCCGGCCTGGCTCACAGACCACTCCTTCCCCTTGCCCTGGGTGTGGCAATGTCCCCTACATTGGGTGATCATGATGATAAAGACAACCCCTTTATTTGCCTGAGTCACCTTCAGACCCCTCTCCATGGCAACCTGTCCCTACTCCTCCCTCGCAGAAGGGAACAGCTCCCAGGACTCCAAAAGTTTGGGGAAGTCTTTTGGCACCTGGTCAATGGAAGAAGTGCATTGGTGGGTAGCAGAGCCTTCCTGGAGCCAAAACTCACCCTGCGAAGCCTAGAGGAGACCAGATCCAGATAGCCTGGCTCCTGGCCAGGGCTGTCAGAATTCATCAGGGCCCATGGCCCCTCTAGCCATCTTGTTTCAATAGTCAATTAAATCTTTCAATCTTGTGAAATGGATGTGCTTTGTCCTGGCCTATAAATACTGGGTCAATCCATGGGACTAAGAAGGAACAGTGCTCCACTCCTGTGTGGTCGAGGCAAATGATGAATCTAGATTCTCACCCTGACTACTCTGGTTTTCTCAGCCAAAGAACTAGCCTTGTCTTCAAGGAAAAGAGGCGATCCCATAAATAGGATATTCAGCAATGCCAGGTGCTAACACCATGAATGCAAGAATGGATTGGCTGTATCAGCAGGGCGCCAGTACTCTACATACACGGGAGGAAAACAGGGTGGCCAAGAGCACTGAGTCACACAGACAATGATACTTCAACAGAGATTGGGAGAAAGGGAGGGGCCATGGGGATCCCTGGAGACCAGGCAGAGGGGACAGCCACAGTGGTTGATCTGCATGAGGCCTGTCCAAGAACCCTGCCTCATGTGTTTGAGGAAAAGGGAAGCCAGCTGGGCGGGGTGGAGTGTGAACAGAGGCCAAAGGAAGGTGAGGCTAAGAGCCATTTAATTATGCTGGCCTTGTCCACCATTCCAAGGACTTGGCTTCCACTGAGACCAGGGGAACTAGGGGAGGTTTTGTGCCGAGGAGTGACACAGCACAGTAAATGCCTTGCAAGGGTGGCACAGACTACTTCACCTTAGCTTGGCTCAGGATCCCAGGAAGAGGCCTTAAAAGAGCTCAGCAAAGCTTAGGGCATCGCCCTCCCACCAGAGCAGTGGAGGGCTCATCTGAATTGGCCCTCAAACTTCAGGAAACATCTATGGAGCCCGCACCTACACCAGATCCCATGCCTCCTTCCCTTCCTCCCTCCCTCCCTTTTCTCACTGTGCCTCTCACTCTCCCCTGGGAACCCACAAAAACACCTGATGTCTGAGGGATACCAGATGGAACCAAGGTCCCTTCCAAGGATTCTGGAAGATCACTGAGCATTTCCATTTTCCAAGCTCAAACTCCCTGTAAGAAGGGTGCTCAGAGATCACCACCAGCCACAGCAGATCTTTGAAGAGCAGCTGCTGTGCCAGCAGTAACACCATGGAGGACTAGGAACTAGTTCTTGTCTTCTTCCTAATTTTTGCTAACAACCCAGAAGCTACTCCCCAGGCCTGGTATCCCCAGGGCAGGGTCCAGCACAGGGGCGGGACTAAGAATCTTCACAGGAGCTCAGAGAGGGTGCTGCCCTGGCGCAGGAGGGACAGGGGATCCCTGAAGAAGACCAACAGACAGACAGTCCCTGGGGTTGGCCCAGCAGAGAGCTGGGAGGGACCTCGTGGGCAGGAGGGAGCCAGCCTATGGCAGTGAGAAGGCGCTGCACTCCCGGTGCTCACAGAAGCATTTCCTCCACAGGGAGGGCTGAATGCTGTCTCCTTGGCCCTGCTGCACATTTTGGGATCCAACAGTCGGGCCATTTTTGAGGCCCACTTTCCCTGCCCCTGGCCTCCCCTAGGCTTATCTAACCCATACAGTTTGAATTCTCAGAAAGCAGTACTCTTCTGCTTCCTAAGAGTAACTTGAAGCTCCTTATCAGGGGCCAGTGGAATATGGCCCCCAGAATATTCCAGAAACAGTCCCAGGGGGTGGGGAACCTGCACTCAGTCTCCCAGGAATGAAGTCGGCGCCCCCTCTCAACCGTCAGAGCCCACATTTCTCTCCAGTCTCTGTCAGCAGTAGGTGTGGCCTTGGGTGAGAAAGGGCTCTGGGTGAGGCATACACCTTTGGAAGGTACTGGGGTGCCTTCACCTGTACCCCAGCTTCCTCCTGAAGACACCTGCATTTGGCGTTGAGGGCAGGTGTGGGGGCAGCAGTGGACAGTGTCCCAGGACAAGGGGCACTTTGTCCGGGACACAGTGCTGTTCTGGGGTCCAAAATGGCAGGCAGGGCTCTCAGTAGCCAGCACCTCCTGGAGGGTCAGGGCAACTGCCAGCCCCCTTCCTTGCTGATTGTAGGGAAGGGTCGAAATCCTCTCTAAGGGTAGACAGGACGAGTGTGTTGGATGCGACCTTCAGAAGAGGGATCTGGCTTCCGTGGCAGGGAAGGGAAAGGTCCCAAGTCAGTTGGCCTTGGCCTCTGTCCACCTGCGCGACCTCAGCCTGCCTCTCGACCTGCCGTGATGGCCTCAGCCATCAAACACGCGGGGAACAGACGTGTCCCTCAGGTTAAGGGGATGCAGAGGCCACGCTGTTCTCCAGGCCAGGCGGTCCTAGTTAAGAGCGGGTCCGGAGTTCTGCTCACTTTAACTGCGCGCAGACGAGGAAGTGGTAGGGCTGCCTCCCAGCCTCCGGAGGAGGATCGGGACTGAGCACCCCGCGGCTCCGCGATTGCGGCCTCGGGGCGGTAGCCGAGCCGGATAAGCGGCGGCGGGCTGGCGGGCGGCCACCTCGCGCGCAGGTCCGGCCCCGGGGCGCACGGGCGGGGCGCGGGGTGGGAGGAGCTCGGCCGCGCCACCGCCTCCGCCTGCGACCTGCACGGCCGCGGCTGCTCGGAGCGGCGGGCCGCAGAGGTGAGTGACCCTGCCCGGCCGCAGCGGGCCGTGGGCCGCGCCCTGTCCCCGGGACCCCGCCCGTGTGCACCCTGAGCTGTCCGGCACGTCTAGCGACCCGCGTGCCTTAGGACCGAGCCACGTGCGCCCGGAGGAGCCGGGTCCTGGTCCTCAAACCCCGTGCGCTTCCTCCCCGGGGACGGAAGCCGCTTTGCGCCAGGGCTGGGAACCGAACTCGGGGCGGGGGAGGAGCAGGCGTGTGGAGCCCCGGGGCAGACGTGGGTGCCTCTCTCTGCGACCCCCGCCAGGACTTCTGGTCAGGTGTGCCCCCTTGAACCCAGTCCCCCCCGGCTCAGGGGAGGGGGGCGGCTGTGGGCAGGACCTTCCGGGATCTTCCTCCCCAGGCTTCCCAGGCGCCTTCCGCCAACGGGGGCAGGGCCACCAGATCGTCGTCCCCAGGATGCTGGACCGTCCATGCTAACCACTGCCCCCAGGGAACTTGTCTGGGAAGTATCCTCTCCTCTCCTCTTCCTTGAAATTTGGGAGCATGCTGCCCGGAGAGGTGTGGCTGGAACTTTGGTCACTGTAGATGAAGGCTGTTAGTGTCCTTTGGGAACCAAAAACTCCATCTAGGGGGGAAATGCAGGCAGGTGCTACCACCTGCAGAGGTGCTACCTCTGAAAAAATGGCTGCAAAAAAACCGGAGGTTCTGGAAATGCCCTCCAGGAGGTATCTCTGCACAGCCCTGATCTAATTAACAGCAAACACTGAGTGTGTGTGTGTGGGCCAGGCCCCCTGTTACATCAGCCCCTGCACCCAACATCCAGCTAATGCTCGCAGCAAGAAGACACCACTACTCTCTCTTGTTAAGATGGGGATGCTGAACCTCAGTGAGCCCCGGTATTTTGCGAGTATACATAGAAAGCAAGTTACAGAAGTGGGATTTGGACCTGGGTTTGTCTGACTTGAGAGTCCAGCTAAACCTGCTGGTGGCACAGACAAACTGTACTCAGGGATGCTGGCAGCCTAAGGCATGTAGTGCTGGGTGCCGGTGTGTTTGCAGGACTGGAAGATCTTACCTGTGCATGGACTCGAAGGGTCTTACCCTTCAGTGATCTGCAAGGTCTGTTAAAAATGCAGGTGTCCAGGTCCAGTCTTTAGCTGACTAAATCAGGACTCATCTCTGTCACCTATGGCCTGTAGAATGGTGTCAGGCAACAGCTACTTAATCAGCATCAGGTGACTGAAGAGCCCCAGTGGGGTAGAAGGTAGAGGGAGTGGGGGAAGGCTTCCTGAGAGAGACCCCAGCCAGACACCCTAGGAGGACGGTGTGCAATTGACACTCCTGAAGGAGTGGTACTGCCCTCAGCCAACAGGGAACCAGGCTGGACGAGCTGGTCAGCTGAGGATTGAACGGCCTGCACCAAGCCTGCTGAGGTCCCCAGGGCCTATCCTGAGCAAGTAGATGTGCTGTCTGCAGCCTAATGACATCAAGAGGTAGATACTGCTACCATTCATGGTTCCTGCCCTGGTTCCAGAGCGCCTTCTTAGACTTATCAGAGAGCAGAGTGCTGGGCAGGGACCCAGGGAGTTTAAGTGAAAGTTCTTGCCCAAAGGTCAAAGCTGAACCCATTAATACCTGGCAAGGCAAACATTGCTGGCTGGCTATAGGGAGAGCCTTGCTTCAGGGTTTGGTGGGCCTAAGGCTGATTCTAAGCCAGTGCTGAAGTCTTCAGCCTTCTGAACCTTTTTCTTCATCTGTAAGCCTTTGCCAGGGGCTTGGGACATGATAGCCCTGCCCATGGTGCCTGTCTGAGGGTTAATTACATTGAGTGCTGAACTGTGGGAGTGCGTTACATATCACACACCTCTCTCTTCACCTGGTGTTCAGTGACAGTCTGACAGGACCTTTCATGCTTCTTACTGTTCTAGTTGGAACCCCTAGGTTCCCTAGAGAAGGCAGCTGGACCCAAGAGTCCAAGGTCCCCAAGGTCCTCTTTTCAGTGGCTGGCTCAGGAGGAGAGCATGGCCATCTGCTTCTTTCCTGTGCACCCTGCAGATGAAAAGCTCAGTGTGTGGATAGGGTTGGAAGCAGGTCCTTCCAGCTGAGGCTGAGTCCACCCTTCCCTGCCCTCCTTAACAGGCAAGAAGGCTAGGCAGGCAGCAGCTGAGTAAGTTTAAGCGCTCCATGAAATTGCTTTCCAGTATCATGACCAAGAATGGGTTTCCTAATTTGAAATGGGGAATTTTGCCAGTGTAAGTAGTTATTAGAACCTAAGGCCAAGTTGGCTTCTTTCCTCCCTCCTGGGGTTGCAGGGCCATGTGCCTGTTTTCCTACTCCTACCCCGTCTCCACCGACCCCATCCTACTGAGTGAAGCTGTGTGATTACAGAGCCTGGGGAGGAAGGCAGAGGGTCCGGGCGGGCACTGGGCAGCAGGTAGACCTGCTTTAGAAGCCTCACTCCCTGTGCCTTCCCCTGCAGGTGGGCCCCGATAGTTCCCAGGCCTGTGCACATTCTAGCCTGTTGGGCCTTCCCAACCTACACGTGTGCACCAGCGCCATCACACCTCAGTTCACATAGTTCACAGTTCACAGTTCACAGTTCTCTTCTCCAACACTCTGCCTTCTGGGCGCTAGGCCCTGGGCCATGCAGTGTATTCATGAGCTTTCGTGTGAGAGACTGTGTGTGTGTGTGTGTGTGTGTGTTTTACTGGGGGATTCACCCTAGTGCCTTGAGCTACATTCTAGGCCTTTTTTATTTTTATTTTTTTGATACAGAGTTTTGCTGAGTTACTAAATTGCCCAGGCTGGACTCAAACTTACAATTCTCCTGCCTCGGTCTCCCCAAACTCTGGGGTTACAGGTGTGTGTCACCATTTCTCGCCACAAGTTCATTTGTACTCTGAGACTCTTAGGAGATGGAAAGTGTTATTCTCCACAACCATGGAACTTTCCTAAGGACAGACTCTTCTTTCAGCTCCAGAACTGAGACTCCTAACCACAAACCCTATGCCTGTCCAAATTCTGCTTTATTAATTGTTTGTTCAACAAACATTTACTGAGCATTAACTTCGTGCCAGGTTCTTTAAGACCCACTGAGTCCCACTTCTGTCAGGATCAGTGTCTTGGCTGTCATTTGTCACCCCCGACACCGCTAGCCTCCCTATATTTCTGAATGTAAGTATGAAAAACCACCTCAGCATGGCTGAGGACCCAAATGCTAGCAAGGATTCAGAGGCAGCACTTCCCCACCTCCACGCCAGAGGTGCTCAGTGCTGTGCTGTGGGCAGGCCTGTGGCGGCTGCTAGTGAATCATAAACTGCTGCCGTGTTGCTCAACGCAGGGCAGGGTGTGTCCGTCCTCCAGTACTGCCAGCTCTCCAGAGACACTGCTCTGTACAGACTGTGGTTCTTTCGCTGGGGAATCAGTCCATTCTCGGTTCTTCATAGTCTGTGTCACCATCCCACCTGCAGAACACGCATCAGGTGAGCACCAGTTGTCCAGAGGCCAGGTGGTAACCTGTTCCTACCTCTCGTCTTCCACTTAATGACAGCCAGGTTGGCAACTAAGCAAACACCCCTTTCTGTAAAATGTCTTACTGTACCGGGGATGGAATCCAGGGCTTCAAGCATGCTAAGGCAAACGCTTTGCCACTGAGTTAATTCCCAAACAGCCCATTGTGAAAGCCTTCTTGAGCTATCAGATTAGGAGATTAAACTTGATAGAAAAAAATACAGCCACTGGGTTATAACCTCAGCCAGTGTCATCACTGTAAAGGAATGTGGGAGTTGGCAACAGGGCTACTAAATGCAGGTGCAGCATGGGCTGTCACAGCATGGCTCTCAAACTGGGGACACGTGGAATGACCCTTTGTGGACTGGCTGTCAGGCTACTGTGAGAGTAAGGTTTGTGATTTTACTGATGGGCTTGCGAGGGGGATGGGACACTCGCCATCAGGGTGAAGGTCTCTCAGGTGAACTGGCTAAGGGTGAACAGCTGGAGGACAAGGTTGTAGTCACAGGGCCCTCCAGGTAGTCTGGCCTGTACATTGCCATAGTGGACTTGCTGCCATCTTGAGGGGGTTCCACTAAGGCTCCCCAGTGGCTGTCTGGAGTTGTGGATGGGTCAGTAGCATATTGGACTCAGTGGCAAGGATGGGGGAGGGGGTACTCATCAGCACCAGTCTGGCTGTGAGGCCAGAGGAGCAAAGTGGGTAAGACCAGGCTAGAAATGGTCTACAGATTGGCCAGAAATGAGGTGGCATCAGAACTGGAAGAGAAGGAAATAGGAAAATGGTGGGCCCAGCAGTCAAGCCCTGTGATGTGGGGGCCAGGTAGGCAGCTGCCCAGAAAGCCCTGATCCGGTGTCCTGGATCAGAGAGCTGGGGCTGGAGGCCATGCCCATGCTGTTGTGTGTTTGAGTTGAGGGCGGCTGCTCTTTGTCCTCCTGTAGCCATTGCCCAGCTTCTGTGTGACATGGTTGTGTAGAATAGCGAGGGAAGACAGATCCTGGTACTGAGAGGGCTCAGGATGCAGGCAGAGGCTCAGGAAACCCCAGAGTCAAGCGCCACAGCTGCCCTGGAGTCCTGAGGAACTGCATGTGGTCACAGTTCCTTTCTGCTCACACCTGGCAGCTTTGTTTTCCAAGGGAAATGTGGCTTCTGCACAGGGCGACTTCTAGGGGACCTGGAGGCACCCTAGCAGCTTCAACAGGAACAGAGTCCTCCGCCCCCCAGGCTGCCGAACTGGGGAGCTGGGCCTGAGGCTGCCCAGAATTCGGCTATTACAGTGGGTTCTGTGATTCACTCCCATTTGGAAGCACTGCCGGAGCCCCTGGGTCCCAGCAGGCGTCTGCCAGCCTCGCAGTGAGCAGAGAATGGAGGGACTGTGTAGACACAAAGGAGTTGAGGATGGGCAGATCCCTGTCTTGCCTGATGCTGCAGAGTGACCCTGACTGTCCACAGCAGCGGGGGTGGGGGGAGTTTAGGGAGCTGTCTAAGCAAAGCAAGGCCATGTGCAAAGAGGGAGCAGCTATAAGGAAGACTGGGGGCTTTCCAATTTACTGTTTCACTTAATCCTCAGCAAGAGACAGAAAGCAACCTGCCCAAGGTCACACAGCTAGCATATGGCTGAACCTAAATTCACACCTGGGTCTGTCCAAATAGAGACACCAACAGCTGCCTCTACTTAGAGGAGAGACATGGTTAGGAGCAGTAGCAGCTGACAGGTGCTTCACTGCCCAAGAGCTTGGGCTGCATCTTCATGGATAGAAAATCCAGATGGTCCAGGAGGCTGTTAAGACAAAAGGTGGAAGTAACAGTGAAAGGACTGGAAACAGGCAGGGGAAAGTCAGTGTCTGCATGCTAGCCTGTGCCCAACTTCAGAAAGATCCCAGAATCTACCCCTGCCCTCGGGAGGTTTCTCTTCCGCAGGAGAGGCAAGAGTAGGGCCTGCAGCAGTCAGACCAGGGTAGGCCACACTGCAAAGTTAGGTACTTCTGGGGATCCTGGGGAAACCTTCCTGGAGCCTAGGGGGATGTGTTCTGCTTATCAAATGTCCTGGGTGTTTCTGAGTGCTCTAGTCTTAAGATCACTACTTTTTTTTTTTAATCTTTTTGAGACAGGGTCTCGCTGTGAGGTTCAGGCTGGCCTTGGGCTCACTTTGTAGCCCAGGCTGGTCTCGAACTTGCCACAATCTGTCTGCCTCAGCCCCCCAAATGCTGGGATTACAGGAGTGCGCCACCACGCCTGGCTAAGATCACTACTTTTTAAACAAATTGAAAATAATCAAATACTTTTCCCTAAAATGAAACTGGATATAATCCACTGAAACAATTCAGAGGTCTCCAAACGGATGGCTCCTTTTGGTCACAAATGTGGCCTCGAGGGTCAACCGAAAGGCATTGGCAGCAGATGGGCACATGCCTATGCCTTCACCATTATGTGTGATTTCCCCTTCTGGAAGTGCTATTTTTTTCTCTCTCTTTCTTTTCACTGTGGGCACTGTCTAACAAGTAAAGATGACAATGAAGCCTTTGTCGGCGCAAAATGCTTGGAGAATTATTACTAGGCCAGTGACAGCGGTGGTGATTGCAATAAATTGCCACTGAAGAAATTGATAAATTGCCACTTTCTGCAGCCATTATGATGTTGGGCTTTGTATCTGAGGAGTCAACCCCCTGCCACACACACACACACACACACACACACACACACACGGCAGTCTGCCCTGTGTTGGATGATGTTTATTCATCCTGGGTTCTTCTGGCTGTCCCACCTGGGTTCCTGTAGCAAAGACACTGGAATCTGAGCTACTAATTATCCCCAGCCCCAGCAAGGTTTCTTCCCTAAACAGGAAGTCTCAGGCCAGAACTGCTCTCCCTCAGTGCAGTCTCTAACCAAGCATTAGTCACCGCTCCCAGTCAAGTCCCTGCAGCCAAGTGGAGTACAGGCTGAGGAGGAGGCAGCCAGGCTGCCCAGGGCCCGCGTCTTCTGAGAAGCCAAAGTCAGGCTGGATGCCATTGGGGATCTGAGAGAAGCGGTGGCCCAGTTCACACTGCAGTTGCCAAGGGACCAGAGAGCATCTCATTGGCCAGATGTTGCACCTGCCTATTGGTGAGTCCAGTTAGGGCACAGGCCCATGTTTGAGTGTTGGCCCCTCTTCTCTGCAGAGTCAAGACAACTGGATGATTCCCAGAGGGCTGTGCCATCTTAGGACTGGTAGCAAAGAGTACAGTATGATGAGGTTCTTGCAAAATAGAGGGGGAAATTGTCTCATCTATACAATTTCATGGCCTCTTTTTGAAGGATGGGGGTCCAGGCCATTAAGTCATGAGCTTTTTCAGAGTAAAGTATCCAAAGATTTATTGCACACTGTGCCTGCAGGTAGTGAGAGCAACAGCTTTGTGGATTCTGGTTTGTGTTGTTTAAAAAAAAAAAAGTTTATGATGCATTTCTGTAGAATGCAGGCCTATTGGGAATTGTACATTTTACTTATTGGTAACCATTTCTGCATTGGTTTATTACGGAACTGCTGCTGCTGCAAGTAATGGAACCGGATTTTTCTAGAATGATTCGAAAACCTAGATGTTTGTAAAAAGCCCTATAAATTATACATTCACTTTTATTTTGCAAAGTGGTGTGGGGAGAAAACTGTTTTCCATCAGACAGAGCATGCACGTGTGTGTGTGTGTGCGCGCGCGCGCATGCATATGTGCATGTATTGGCTTGTGTGTGTGTGCCTTAGCTTTCTGTCTTCTCTTTGGTGGGAACATATCCGCTTTCCTTTTAAAAATATAATGATTTTTTTATGATGTCTAAATAATGATTCCAGGCAGTATTACAAGAAATGTAACAGTAAAATGTTTGTAGGCGTCCATCAGAGAGGGAAAATGTCCGCAGAGAAAATAGAAACATACCAATTAAGATGTGTGCGGCTGTCACCCAGCTCTTAAATTCTGATTTGAGACTGGCATCCTCTGTCCTCTCCCCTGCTGTCAGCTGTAGGAGGACAGAGGTCAGGTATGGAGATGAGGACCTAGGTCCCCAAACCTGAAAGAGCAAGGCCTGGGGTAATAAAGCTGCCTGAGGCTTGGATTCTGGGATAGAGAGCAGCCACAGATTTGGACAACAGCCCTAGGACCAGCTCAGTAAGGAGGAGGGTGAGCAGACTGGAAGAGAGTAGGCATGATTTTGGGCCCACCCAGTGACCACCTGGGACACCTATATAAGAACCCACCCACCCTCACTACCTGGGAGGCAGCTTGAATGTAGACTGGGCAGGACTAGGGTACAGTGGATCCAAGTCAGGCCAGAGCCAACCCTAGGACCTGCCTGGGATTCAGTTTTGTCATCTGCAGTGGAGATACTAACAAACTTCCACAGGTCACCCCCCAGCACACGACCATCACCTCTCTGCTTCAGGAGTCTGAGCTGACCTCCTGGTTACTCCTGGTGACTACAAGTGTGTCCAGGCACTGACTGGACACACCTACTGGAATGTGCCTGTCCACTGCCTTTGTAAGGGAGACTGACCTTGTGCCCCGGGAAAGCCCTGAGTTACTACACTGGGCAGCTACCAGGAATTGGGAACCAGGGAACTTCCCTGACAGCTGCTTCT
This sequence comes from Dolichotis patagonum, assembly GCA_004027295.1. Classification (NCBI taxonomy): domain Eukaryota; kingdom Metazoa; phylum Chordata; class Mammalia; order Rodentia; family Caviidae; genus Dolichotis; species Dolichotis patagonum. The sequence continues at coordinate 68,946 of PVJX010005103.1, forward strand.
GTTTGCATAGAGGGTGGCCCTAGTTTTTATGTAGATTGTGCTAACAATGGTGCAACTTACAATTTTTAAAAGTACAATAATGAAAGCAATGTGCATTTAGTAGAAATCATACTTCAAATTTTGCTTTTTAATTCACGAAGACAAGGGTTTATTTTGGTTCAGTACTTCAAATTGTGAAACTTGATCTTTTCCTGGGCTAGCCATATTCAGTATGATGCTCTTCCTTGATGCTAAGCAGTAGCTCCAACTCCTAGCCAGCCCCTCAACCATGCGAGGGAAACAACTGACGCTCTACAGTGTGCTGTGTGGCAGCGAGGGTGTTAGGCATAGGGATGGGTGTGGAGGTGGGTCTCATGCATTTTCAACTTACTATATTTTCAGCTTGCCCTGGGCTTATCAGGATATAGCCCCACACTCAGTCCGGGGAGTATCAGTATATTGCAGATCCATAAGCTGGGAAGATTTTATAGAAATTATTATTCATTTCATCTGTCTGAGAAATGTGAATTATTCATATTAAAGAGTGTTAGGTTTAATATTAACATAAGCATAGGAGAAGTGACAAGATTATGGGACCCAGGGCCCCCTGTTGTTCACCCCCTTGGTCCTCTAAGGGAAGATGCTAACAATAGCATGCCGGTGACGTCCTCTGAGCTATGTGCAGAGAGGGTCCACAGGAGAGAGATCAGTTCTGCTTTAAAGATCTGGGCCTTCCTATTTGAACATGGCTTTCCTCGGTTGGAGGGAAAGAACTTGAGGTCCTTATGACTTGAGCAGAAAATAATAATAATGATAATAAATTTTTTTTTTTAAAAAAAAGCCTGAGCTCTGGCTAGGAAGCAGCCTGAAATGAGACCGTAGACTAGGTTGGTCCTGGTTGGAAAGAACCAAGGAGATGGCACATCTGCCCTTGGCCACAGCTGGTGTCCCTTTCCCTGGACTCCCTGCCTGATGGAGACTAGGTTGACTCGCCACATGATTGCTTGCCCCAGCTCAGCCCACAGGCCTAGGAGCCGGTGATCCAGCAGCCCGATAGCCTCCTTCCATGGGTACTCCTACCAGGCTGCACCCCAATGTGCCTCAGATCTGGTGTTTGATTTTCTGCTTTGACCTGAGCTGCAGGAGTCTATTTATTAACGGTGTTTAAACTCACCTGTAAGGAAGGGCTCAGTGTTAATAAGTTTCTCAAATAGCAAAATAGTTGGCCAGATCTAACACTATCACAGGCTGCAGTCAGGTTACGAACTCCTGATGTTGCTTCATCATCAGCGCTAACAAGGGCCCAGACAGGTTCTGGGACAAAGGCCAGGAGCTTCAAGTGCATTCTGCCCTTAGCCACAGTATCCAGAGGTAGTATCATTCAGGCAAAATTGAGCACCTACTGGATGCCAAGGCCTGACCTAGGTATACAAGGCACACAATTGAATGAGAAGTGACCTCCATCTGGCAGGGTGATAGACAAGTGCACTGATGGATCAGTCAGTGATGATGGAAGAGAAGAGCGGAATGAGTCCCAGTGTATGAGGTGCCTTCTGTCCTGGCCCAGGAGGAAGCCAAGAGCTGCTCCCAGGCCCAGTCTTTTGAGCTGTGTGGAGCTCTAGCAAAAATCAGAGCTGACCCATGGCAGAGTTGGAGAGTGGTTGCCTGGCCCACCCCAGGCTGAGCAACTGGAAAGTGGAGGCTAAGTACAGTGTTCCTAAGAGCGCAGAGGAAGAGACTGCCAGGGTCTAGGGAGGGCCCCCCCGCAAAGGCTTCCTGGAAGAGGTGACTCGTGACAGACCAGAGGGGAAGTAGACTTTGCCAGGCCCAGGACTCGGGCACTGAGGCCCACTGTGCTCCTGGACAGAAGCCCTGGAGCTGCCTCTGTGCCTCAGCTGCTTCTGCCCTTCCCTTGCCCCTGCGCCTCCCTGCTCAGGAGCATGACCAAGGTTTCCTTCTGATTCTGCAAACACCACGGCAAGGGGAGGAGCTGGCACAGCCACAATCCACAAGACCTACCGGCCTGGGGTTTGTAACTTTTTTGAGTCTCCCTGGAAAGCAAGAAAGCAGCCACCCTAGACGCTGAGGCTGCAGATTTCCATGGATCTCCAGCCTGGCTGGCTTAACTGGCCCACGGGGAGCCAGCTGCCCCCACATACCTGAGCTCCCTGGGCAGTGAGCCATGCCTCCCTGGCTCCCATAGAGCCTGGTCCTCCCGTCCTCGGAGCACTTGCTCCTGTCCCATGTAGCCGCCTTTCTCCTAAAAGCCCACAAAGCCAGTGCACCACTCCAGAGGGCACTCCCTGTGTGAATTCCAGTATGAACAGGCAGGGCTGGGGTGTGCAGAGAGAGGGCTCTAAGGCACCCCTGGAGCTCCCAACCCCTGCCCATGGGGCCTCCTTTCCCTTTCTGACCAGCAGTGACCCCATCCTGCCCTGCCATATGCTGGCACCAGGCAATAAGAACCTATGCCAGTGTACCATCCTTCTGGGCCAAGTCTGAAATCTTGGTCAGCCAGGATACCAGTCCTCTAAGAATATCCTCTTAGAATAATGGTGGGGACCTGGGACCCCAGGACCTTTGTGATCCCCAGCACCTCTCTTCCTGGCCCACTGTGGGCCTGGTGACTCATCTGCGGTGGGAATGGAACCACAGAGCTCACCACATCGTGACAGTGCCGCATGGGCCTGCCCATCTTGTCCTTGCCAGAATGAGCCTGTTGTGGGCAGCAGGGGTGGGGCATTTGCACTGCTCCTCAAGACTGAGAGGAGCATGGGAGAAACTAATGCCACCGGTCTCTGGTATGGGGCCTGGGAAAAGGCCTGGGCTGGGGTGTCTCTCGCCATTTTACTGCCAGTTTCTCCCTTCTCTGCCCAGCCCCCCCCCGCCCTCCATCACTATTCCCCAACCCTCGAGTCCCATACAGCCGTGTCTGCTCCTCTCCCTGGCTGGCATGAGGGAAATGTGTGTGCACCTCCAGGCCATTAGCTCAGCGCGTTTTTAAGCAAAATTTAAAGTACATTTTTCCATTTGGAGGAGAACCCTGTCTATTGATTTGGGTACATCTACTTTTGCTTTATACTGACAAAAGGGATTTTTAAAAGTCCTGGAGAAAGAGGAAAAAAATGAAAACAGAGTGAATGAACAGGCCCACAGTGTGGCCCTTTACTTATTTTCCAGCGTCAGCACCACAGCTCATGAAAGTACCATCACCCCTGGGTAGCCGAGGAGACCCGGCTTGGAAAGGTAAAGAGACAGCCAGGCAGTCTGGCTAACCCACTGATACAGGGGAATGAAACTCCCAACCCACTGTATGTCCAGTACGAGGTCGTGTTCTCTAAAATCGAAGAATTTTAGGACCAACAGAGGTGAAGAGTAGAACATATTTATTGAGAGAAAGAAAGCTTCTGTCAGAGAGAGACAGAAGGGGTCCTGAGCGGGTTGCCAGGGACTCTGTCTTTTCTAGGGACTTTCATAGAGTAAAATCAAGAGGTTTGATGGGTCAAAGGTAGGGAAAAGTGGGAGCTTGCAAGATGGGCATGAGGTGGAACAGAAGTGTGGTCAACCAATAAGATTAATTGCTCAGGTAAAATTGATTAAGTTAGGAGCAAATGGGGAAGCGAGTCACCCAGTGAGCCGGCATGCTTAACCGCAGTGGCTCTTCCGGTAGGGGTTCGATGCTGACTCCTGACTTCCTCAGGGTGACAGGGAACTATTTGCCTGTGGATCCTTAGGACGAGGTTGTATTTGCTTTGCCTTTTATCTTGAGATTTGGTCCACAGCAGGAAGTGATTGTCTCTTCCAAGGCTGCAAGGGATCTGAACTTCTGCTCTGGCTCCTTTGAGGGCCCAGCCCTGTCTGACTGCCTAGAATATTTCTAACCAGCTCAGCTGCCTGTGATACCATGCTGGCTGACTGTGATACCATGCTGGCTGGAGCCAGGGATGACAGACCCTAAATGATCCACAGCATGTGCATGTTCTCTTTAGCCCATCTTTGCTCATCCTTCTCCTCCTTCCTCTTCTTCCACGCACATTTTGTCTCCTTTTTCCTCCTTTTGTTCTCCTCCTCCTTCTTTTTGTACTAAAGATTGAAGCTAGGGCCTTCACACTATGCCGAATTTCCATTCTTTTAATTTTTTTTAAGTTTTATTTTGAGACAGGATCTTGCTAAGTTGCTGAAGCTGGGTTCAAACTTGTAATTCTCCTGCCTCAGCCTCCCAGAGTTCCATTGCAGGTGTGTTACAACATGCCCACCCTGAGCCCATATTCTGAGGGTTACATGGGGGCTGGAGCCTGGCATGGCTAGCCAAGCTCCCAAAGATCAGTTGTGGCTTGGGGGTATAAGTGGGAGATTCCTAGGTTGATAGATCCTTCACTCATTAGGGAAAGGATGAGTTTGGGGAATAAAGAATGTCTTATTTGCTGTTGCCATAATAGAATACTCAAGGTGGATCTTTATGAAGAACAGATACACGCTGGTTCCTAGTTCTGGTGCAAGTTTCAAGGCTGCATCTGGTGCTCTCCTTCTTGCTAGCAGAGTCCTGAGATGGCTCAGCGCATTACACACCGAAAGACCTAGTCCAGCTGGCTTGTACAGCAAACCCACTCTGGAAATAATCCATTAACACATTAATCACATGAGTGACTTCCAAAGCTTGTAAAGGTTCTACCTGGTGCTACCTCTCAAGGTCTCATAATGGGGATTACATTTTTTTTTTTTTTTTTTTTTTTTTTTTTGGTGCCGGGGATCAAACTTACGACCTTGCATTTGCCAAGCAGGCATTTACACCACTGAGCTAAACCCCCAGCCCCCCCGGGGATTACATCTTAATGTGAATTTCAGAGCAGAGCGAGGAAATGATCAGACCCAGTGCCTGGTGAGCAGATTTGCAGCTGCAGGGACTTATAGAAACCCCCAGGTGTTGGGTGAATAGCAGGTGATGCCTTCTGCCCCTTTGCACTGGGACCATTCTGTTCTGTTCAGTGACCACCCTGGGAGAGGCTAGGTGGCCCAGACTTTAGCGCTCAGCACCCACCTCCATCACGCAGCCCTGGAATGGCTGCTTTCGTGGGGTGCAGACAGGCAGCTGTGGGAACAGCAGCTGCAGGGCCCTCCAAGGCCAAGGGGATAGTTTAGCCCAAATCACTATCTCTCCAACTGCAGCAGTTAATAGGGTTGGTTACAGGCATCACGCTTCTCTGAGATCATGGACTTAGGAAGCTCAGATTTGTGAAAAACTAGGAAATGGCTTTAGAAGGTTGAAGAGCCAGCAATATTAAGGTCACAAAGTCCATGTGTTAAACTCACAGAATGTCCCTAAGTGCTCACCCAAAACACATTTGCTCTTAATTCACTCACGCTGTACTAGGGATAGTCTGTGGCACCTAATTTTCATCTAGTTTTAATAGAAAATAATTTTTTTTTTGTACTGGGGATCGAGTCCTGGGACTGCTGAGCTATGTTCCCAGCCATTTTTTATTTTGGCTCTGAGTTGCCCAGGCTGGCCTCAAACTTGCGGTCCTCTTGCCTCAGCCTCCCAAAGTAGCTGGGATTACATGTGTGCATTACTATAGCAGGCTAAGAAAACTTTTAATATCAGCTTTTCTTTTTCATAGTAGCTTTTTCAAGCTATCATTCACGTACCCTACAATTTACCCATTTAAAGAATGTAGTCAGTGGAGTTTGTCGTTGGTTTTTTGTGAGACAGGGTCTCCCTCTGTAATTCAGGCTGGCCTTGAACTCGGTATGCAGCTGAAGGTGGCCTCAAACCCTCTGTGGTCCTCCTGCCTCAGCCACCGGAGGGCGGAGATTACAGGCGTGAGCCACCACGGCTGGCCTAGTTGGTGGTTTTTTAGGATATTCAGAGTTGTAGGATCATCACCACAATCAACTTTATAATATTTTCACCATCTCCAAAGAGACTTCCCCTTTTCCCTTAACCCCACATCCCCTGGCAACCACTAATTCACTTTTGTCCCTATGGATGTGCCTGTATAGACACTTTCTAGAAATCCAGCCATGCAGTATGCGGGCCTTTTTGACCGGCTTCCTTCACTGAGCATAATACTTGCCAGCTTTCTCCATGCTGGAGCAGGCATTATTGCTTAGTTGTTTTTTATGGCTAGCTAGCCTTCCATCATCTGCATATACCACCCTTGTTTAATGGTCAGTTGATGGATGTTTGTTTTCTTTCCGCTTTCTGAGTCCCATGAATAATGGGTACCAACGATTTGCACTTTCCTGTGGATATGTTTTGGTTTCTCTTGAGACTATACCTCAGAGTGAAATTGTTGGGTTGTAGAGAAACTTCTCAGACTTTTGAGGAACTGCCAGACCCTTTCCAAGAGGTGGTACCAACTTCACACTGTCACAACACTATAGGAGGGGACTGGTTTCCCATCCTCATGAACTATATTATCATGTTAGTCACCCCACTGGCTGTAAATTGGTACCTCATTGTGGTTTTAATTTGCATTTCTCTAGGGGCTAGCTGTGCTATGCATCTTCCTCCTTGGAGAAGTGTCTAGTCAGAGCTGGCATGTTGGTGCCAATCCCAGCACTCAGGAGGCTGAGGCAGAAGTTTTATGAGTTTGAGGTCAGCCTGGGCTACAAAGTGAGTTCAAGGCCAGCCTGAACTGCATAGTGAAACCCTGTCTCAAAAAGACAAAAGAAAAATGAAAAAAAAAAAAAAAGTCTGTTCAGATCTTTTGCCCATTTTTACATAGGTTATTTGTCTTTAATGGATTTGTAAGAGTTAGGGTTCTCTATATGTTTATAAACCAGTCCTGTATCAAATACGTGACTGACCATGTTTTCCTCCTGTTCTGTGGGTTCTCATATCACTCCCTTGATAGTGTGCTCTGGGAATTTCTTGTCTGCAGAGAATTAGCAGGGACCTGGGGAAAGGACTTGCACCGGCAGGCAAGCAGCTTTGACTAAGTTCTGACAGTGAGGGAGGAGGCAGAGAACCTCTGAAAATGTTGCATGAAATCATAGTTTACGCCAGGCATGGTAGCACATGCCTGTCATCCCTGCACTCAGGAGACTGAGGCATGAGGATTGCTGTGAGTTCAAGGACAGCCTGGGCTACCCAGTGAGTTCAAAACTAGTCTGGACTACATAGTGAGACCCTGTCTCAAAAATTAAAAAAAAATTATAACTTAGCATGCATAAGACCATGGTTTCCGCAGCACCGAGGCGGGGAATAAAAGATAGCCCTGGAAAGTCCAAGTACTTGGAGTGATCCCTGGACTCGGGGTAGGAAGGATATGATGGCTTCTGAAAGTATTTGCTGCATTCTGGTAGTGTTTCCGCCCCAGAGGATAAACAGTGCCCTGCCCAGGCAGCTTCATGTCTGCCAGGCTCTTGCTGCCCATGCAGAACAGATCATGTCACCATGAGTGGCCTGGGCAGGGGCTGGCAGGCAGACCAGGGGGCCAGGTGAGGCTCCTACCACAATCCCAGCCTATTTTTTGCTGAGGAAGTAGGAGGGACAGGCAAGGCTGGGCAGGGACCAAAGGGTACAGGTCCTGAGTGTCCGTGCTGTTTAACCACAGCCTGGAAATGTGGTTTGCAAAGGTGATACAGGCCAGGGTCACCTGCTGCAATTTGATCCCCTCCTTGTTTCCTCATGAATCTCTAAATAGAACCTCCAGGGTGGAGCCTGGCGCAGACAGAGGCTCCCACAGGGTTAATCACACCCTGACTTCAGTTCGCAGGCTCAGGCCAGGGATTCTGTTGAGCCTTGGGGACCCACAGGACGTGTACCACCTCTCCAGTCCTACCCCTGCCGGCCTTCAGATCTGCAGCAGGCCTTGTGCTGGGGACTGGGAGGGCAGAAGGATTTGCTGAGGTCCCTGCTCAGGAAGAACTTAGGGGACAGTGCACATGTGCACACACACCAGTCCCGGAGGACAGCTCTGAGCTCTGGCACATACTAGCTCATTTGATCTTACAGCAGCTCTTAGAGAGGAACAATCAGTGTCCCCACTTGAAAGGTGGGAAAACTAAGGTACAGAAAGGCTAAGTAACTTCCTCAAGAGTACCCAGCTAGTTAGTAGTGGGTATGCCCGTGGTTTAAGCCCAGCACCCTGGCCTGGACCTGGTGTTTCTAACCACCTGCTCTCCTGGTTCCTCCAGAAATGACAAGGAAAGAGCCTGACCAGGGTAGGTGGGAGGGCTCACAAGGAGGCATGACAGCCTGATGTTTTCTTGTCCCAAGGACTAAATTTGGTAGCAAGAAGCAATGTAGAGGTATCTTATTCAGGTTCCTATTCATCCTAGAACTGAAAGTAGGGCCCCTTAGGACCTAAATCTGGGACTTTTACTAGATTGCTAGACTGCTGGAGCTAGGAGGGACCTGGAGATAATCTGGTGCAGTGACTTGTGTCAGAGAAGCTACCTAGAAAGGCTCAGTGACACCACTGGGTCTCAGCACTGGTTGGGAGCAGGAATGGGGCCAGCTCAGGTCCCCAGTCCCTGCCTGTGACTTCCCTCTGTTGTGACCATCCCTTTCTCCACTTCTCGAAAAGAACCAGACATCAAATCAGATTCTGAGCAGTGTTGTTGAGGGCCAGGTTTCTCCATGATACTAAATCTGGGGTTTAAAACGGTAAGAGTCTGTGGCAGATGCTGTTCCTCACCTTGGCTGGGCTCTGTGTTGATTTAAGGTGGTAAAACCATCAGGGCTCTTCAAGGACTGTCAGAGGCAGACGGTGTTGCCTCCCTGGACAGGAGGTCCAGCCAGGTCTGCACTGCTCCTGGGCCCCAACCCCAGCTTAATCTTTTGTGGACAGATCTTATCCATGCCCCCTGTATACACGCTACAACCCATCCGAGAGCGGGGACCAGCCTTACCCATCCTTCCACTCCCCGAGTTCAGTGTAATTAGAAGATGGGAAGGAGAGAGTGAAGATAGAGACAGGTTTGTTTGGGATCATTCATATTTCTGGCAAATGTGGCAGTAGCAGTCTGGAAGCCTTTGTGTGTTTCCTTTCCCTCCCTTTCAGGGCAGGACTTCCCCTCGCTCCAGGTCGCTGGACAGTGACCAGGAAAGGGCCTGGTGTGCCTGTCCCCTTTCTTATTGAGCACAAGGGAAACTTTGATCCTCTCAGCTACAGGGACAGTGGAATCCCCCAGAGGGTCCCTCATGCTGGCCTGCCCCTGCCCTGGCCATATTCCCCTCCTACCCGGTTCTAGTTGTTCCCCCACCCCACCCCAGGGCTCAAAGGGTGCAGGCAGAGTCTCCCACCTCCTTTCTCTGCCATACCCATAGCTTGGCTTCTGCTAGAGACCAAGATTTGCTTAGTAATTTCTGACCAAGACTGGCCAAATGCTTATTGTGTGCCCCCCTCTGTTTTTTACTCCTGCAACCTGCCCACAGGAAGACACAGTACTAGAATTGTCCCCCTTTTATAGCTGGGCAACCCAAGGGACTGACAGGCCCAAGGTCATCGGCACTTGCCACAGTCGGAATCAGAACCCAGGAGGTTTGGCCTGGCATGCCCAGCACAGCCCTCCTTCCCTGAGCACATGGCTCTAAGGCTGCTCTGGGTGGGAATAGGGGTGCAGCCGGAGACCTGCTTTCATCCATAGGGATAGCTCATCACCTCCTTGGGAGCGCTCCCAGTACTGGCAGGAAACACCTCTCCTATTTTGCAGGGAGGTCAAGTCTGGAGCAGGGTGGTGTCATGGCTGGGGTTTATCTCTCTGGGTCCTTGGACTCAGGAAGCATGGTCCCCCCAAAACAATTCCACAGTGGCCTAGCCTAACCAGTCCCCGCTATCCCGTGACAGAGATGGGGTGACATTTCAAAACCGCTTTAAAGATGCATGAGTGGTTAAGGGAGCAGAGGCAGGACAGAAACCATGTCCTCCTCTGGAGGGACACTTAGCACAGCCCCTGCCACCCCTACCTCCCTCCTCAGCCCGGGTGACCCCTGCCACTCTCTGGAAAGTCTGCGCACAGCTCGCTGTCCCTTGGGCAACAGGAATGAATGAACCTCGGGCCCTGGAGGCAGACAACCCTTTGCTTCCATCCCTTGCTCACAGTCTGCCACTTTGAGCAAGGCCTCAGCCTCAGCCTCAGCCTCCACCTCCTTCTCTTTACCCTGGGAATGATAGCAGTGCCTACTTCATGGCGTTCCTGGGGAGGCTTCCTGATCACCCCCGCTGGAGGATGTGCAGCCGTGACTGGCACACGGCAGGCATCCCATAAACAGGAGTGGCTGCTGCTGCCTTGGAAAAGATCCATATCTCACTTTTAATACCTTGTAAGGCTGCGGTATCTGTCATCAGAGATGAGAACGAGCGATCTCTGTAACAAAGGTAGAAGCTGGGCCCGGAGAGCCGCAGGGACTTGTCCAAGGACACAGCCTCAGCCTTCAGCTCCTCTTGCTCCATCCTTGCCTCAGAGCCTGTGGTCCCTGCGTCTCTCCTAGTGTTGATAATTGATGGGGTCCCAGGAGTTTGCCTTGGAAAACTGGGAAAGATAGACACTTGTGCGGGATGTTCATAGCCACCCCTGTCACCCTAGAGGATCCAGGAAGACATTGTGATTTCTTTTTTCTTATTCTTTTCCTTTTCAGTGCTAGTCATCAAACCTACAGGCACTTTACCCCTGAGCCACACACCAGCAGCCCTTTTTATTTTTTATTTTAAGCAGGATCTGGCTAAGTTGCCTAGGTTGGTCTTGAACTTTGTCCTGAGTAACTGGGATTGCAAGTGTGCCCTACAGCACCAGGTTGGACGTGGCTTCTTAATCCTGCTGTCCCAGGAACCCCAGTGAGCCCACAGGTTGCTGAAGACCTTGGGCTTTTTTTGCTCACAATAATGTGATAGGCACAAACTACAGTGCTCTGAGGTTCCATACTATGAGGCACAGTTACAAGTTCCCTAAAGAAGATTCACTTTAGAAAATGTGCTTTTGCATGAACACATACAAAGATCTCTGTCAGAACTTGGTGACAATTACAGTGTGGTTACCCCATTTGAGGTGACTGCGTTCTTCCACATCCAGCCTCCTGTCTGTCTCTCGGGCCCATTGAAGGAGAGGAGAGCCCAGAACACCCTCTGTCTCAGCCCTGTTCACCTTCGCATCTCCCAGGACCCTCAGGGAATAGGTTTGGGTGTTCATCCATCCATTTTTTCAGTAAACACTGAGGACCACCTCTGAGCCAGGCCCAGTGACAAATGGTGTGGTCCAGTCAGAGAGAGGGTCCTGCCTGCTGATGCTCTTGGGAAGAGCAGGAGGGGACTCACTGCTCCACAGTGCATAGTGGGAGTCCAGCAGGAATATGTTTGCTGCTCATCACAGACAACCTAGCAACGATGAGGTTGGGGTTGGACACCATGTGTCCATTGCATAGTCCTTGTGCATGGCACCACGTATCATCAGGCATAGAAACTCCACGCTCTCCTTTTCCGGCACTCTCCTTCTTGCCCTGGTGTCCTTAGGAAATCAATTCACAGGAGGGACAAAAAGTAGGAACAGAAGTCCATCCCCTCCTCTTCCGTGTCTGTGAGCCTTCTTGGGACAGGGCCGGCATCTCTCAGTTTGACCCCTGGTGCTAGCACAGTGTAGCAATTTGTGCCGGGCAAATGTTGGCCAAGAGGAAGAGGGTGGCAGGAGGGCCAGCCTCGGAGCCCTCTGGTAACCACCTTCCTGTCCTCTCCTGCAGCCACCGGAATGCTGGGAGAGATGGATAAGCCCCTGATCAGCCGCCACCTGGTGGACAGCGATGGGAGCCTTGCTGAGCCCCGCAGTGGGGACCCTGAAGTGGGCATTCTGGGCAGTGGGGACTTTGCCCGCTCCCTGGCCACACGCCTGGTGGGCTCTGGCTTCAGCGTGGTGGTGGGGAGCCGTAATCCCAAACGCACAGCCGGGCTGTTCCCCTCATCAGCCCAAGTGACTTTCCAGGAGGAGGCGGTGAGATCCCCAGGGGTCATCTTTGTGGCTGTGTTTCGGGAGCACTACTCCTCTCTATGTGGCCTCAGTGACCAGCTAGCTGGCAAAATCCTGGTGGACGTGAGCAACCCCACGGAGCAGGAGCACCTCCGGCATCGAGAGTCCAACGCAGAGTACCTGGCCTCACTTTTCCCCACCTGCACAGTGGTCAAGGCCTTCAATGTCATCTCTGCATGGACCCTGCAGGCTGGCCCAAGGGATGGAAACCGTCAGGTGGGTCCTGGTGAAATCACCACCATCATCGTAATAAATATAAACGGCTCATTTTCCTTGCAGGCCATTAACAATCCAGCTTTTTTGTGTGTGTATTATCTCAGCTAACGTCACGTCACTGCAAAATTCCTTTTTACAGGGCAGGAAACTGAGGGTCAGAGATGTTAATGATCATGCTCAAGAACCCACAGCTGCTGAGTTGGGATCCTGTTCATGTGGCTCTAAACCCATGTTCTTTCTGCTAAAGGGTTAGGTTTCCTAGAGGCTAAGGAGGAAAAGGTAATGCATTTTTGACTATTTGAAGTCAGGGAGAGACTTTGCTTATAAAATTGGACTCAGAAAGAGGAAAATAGCAAATCAAGATGCCAGGCCCTGAGGAAGGCAAGGAGGTCTCAGATTTTGTTTGGTTAAGTCCAAGAGCTTCCAGGAACTGAGTGGATTTCTCAGAACAGCCAACAGCAAGTTTTTTGGGGCTGGAAAGTGGCTCCACAGCACAGCCAGAGTTGCATACACTTCTTGGCAGAAAGAGTCTCCTCCAAACAAGACGGCATTTAATGCCAGAGGCCTCCTGCCAAAGGTCAGATCTACACACACACATCCAGGAAGTGCAGGCAGGTGCTGGGCTCCAGGGGAGACTCCAGAGGGGCTCCCTGGCTCTGGCATCAGGGTCTGGAATATGGCTACATACTGGGTCCCCCATGTGGGGGCCGGCTGGGGCCAGGAGACTTGGAGATGGGCTTGGACCTGGGCTCACCTTGTGTTAGGCTCAGGGAGCAGGGAGGGCATTCTAGGATGAGGGGACGTTCTACAAAGGCAAAGAGGCTCCCAGACCTGTTTCTTCATCTGAAAAATAAGGACAGTAGTACCCACCTGCAGGCCAAGGGATCATGTATATGAAGCCTGGCTCAGACTGGTGCTCAGGAGGTGCTGGGGACCAGACTGACCGACCCTAGCAGAGTCACCAAGGCCCACAGAGTGCCGGGAGGTGTGAGAACACCCCTGCACTTTCAGTGGGAGCTCATGAGGAATACTGGGCTTCCAGGCTGAGAAGGCAGGCAGGACTGGCTGGCGGAAGGCTCCCTATGGACCTGAGCAGGGACCCCTTTGTATCGAGTGACAGAGGTGCAGCCGGAGCTACATGTGCCAGGATCTGTGCAAACCTGTGATTGAGCAATTCCCAGGGCAAACCACAGTCCACCGAAGCAGCCACTCCAAGAGCCAGGGGGCTGCCTACGGGGGCACGTTGCCATTGCTGTTGTCAGCGACCTGGGCGGGATACTCACTGTGAGTTGTGAGCCTTGCTGGGCACACAGGACCAGGGACTGGAAGCCAACAGCACCCTGGAAAAACCCTGGCTTGGGGGTAAGAGCCTCCCTGTGCTCCCAGCTGCACTATCTCCTGGCAGCTCACTTGGACAAGCCTCTGGGCCTCAGTTTCCTCAGCTGCTCTGTGAGGAGTTGAGCCTGTGTGGTTGTAAGGCCCTACCCCTTCCAGGGACCTGTAACTCTGCCCGACTATCCGTTCCTTCCTCTGCACAGGTGCCCATCTGCAGTGACCAGCCAGAAGCCAAGCGCACCATCTCAGAGATGGTTCATGCCATGGGCTTCATGCCCTTGGATATGGGCTCCCTGGCCTCAGCCCGCGAGGTGGAAGCCATGCCGCTGCGCCTCCTGCCGGCCTGGAAGGTACCTGCGCTCCTGGCCCTGGGGCTCTTTGTGTGTTTCTTTGCCTACAACTTCACCCAGGACGTGCTGCAGCCCTTTGTGCAGGAGGGCAAGAACAAGTTCTACAAGCTGCCTGTGTCCGTGGTCAACACCACGCTGCCGTGCGTGGCCTACGTGCTGCTGTCACTGGTGTACCTGCCCGGCGTGCTGGCAGCCGCCCTGCAGCTGTGGCGGGGCACCAAGTACCGCCGCTTCCCCGACTGGTTGGACCACTGGCTCCAGCACCGCAAGCAGATCGGCCTGCTCAGCTTCTTCTGCGCCATGCTGCACGCCCTCTACAGCTTCTGCCTGCCCTTGCGCCGCTCCCATCGCTACAACTTGGTCAACCTGGCCGTCAAGCAGGTACCGCCCTTGCCCTCCTCCCTCCTGTCCCTCCGCACACACCGGGGCCAGGTGCAGACCCTGTTGCAGCGGGGTAGTGCCCCCATCCTGCTGTCCAGAGTTCTGAGTATCAGGGAGTGGAGCAGAGGAGGACCCCACCCTCTTGGGCACAGACTTACAAAAGACTCAGTTGCGCGAGAGCAGACATTTAGCAGATCATGAGCGCTAAGGAGCAAAGCAGAGCTGGGGCGGTAGAGGTGCCTGGGGAGGCCTCGCTGATGTGACACGGGTGAGAGTAAGCTGGGAGTGCTGTAGGCCGAAGGGGCAGCAAGAGCAGGCCCCCAGGTGGGAGCAGGCCTGGCATCCATCCAGGAGGCTTGTGGGACCAGACCTGAGGGAGCCGGTGGAGGCCACGGCCAGAGAGGTAGAAGCCAGACTGGGGGGCCTTTGAGGCCAAGCAAGGGCTTTGGCCATAGCTCCGGAGGCACTCAGGGAGCCGGTGAAGGGTTTGAGTTAAACACTGGTGATCTGCCTAATGCTCTTACTTGGCTCACTCTGGCTGCCGGGCTCAGCAGAGACACAGGGGTTGAAGGCAAGACATTCTTGGACCAGGAAGAAGCAGGGACCAGGAAGGAGGCAGTGTCAGAACCCACAGTCAAGGCTGGGAGGCTGGGAGTGGACGGGAGCAGCAGGGCAGGAAGCTGTTGAAGTGCTTTGATTATTATTGTTATTATTATTATTTTGGTACCAGGGATCGAACTCACGACCTTGTGCTTGCCAAGCAGGCGCTTATGCCACTGAGCTAAATCACCGGCAAAATATTTTTTTTCTTTTTTTTGGTACTGGGAATCAAACTCACAACCTCACACTTGCCAGGCAGGCACTTAAGAGCCACTGAGCTAAATCCACAGCCCTGTTGAAGTGCTTTGAATCTGGAGGACACGGATGTGGTGATGTGATGGTCACAGGGTGGGCAGGTGGCCATGGGTGAGTCTGGGCTCTGGTCTGTGCTCATGGGAGGACAGAGCAGCCATCACTGGGATGGGGAGGGCTGAGGAGTGGGTGCTTCTGGTGATGGGGTTTTTATTTGAAGGGTGGTGGGTGGCATTATTTATTCATTTAGAAAAGCCATATGGTCCTCCTTCGCCAGCAGGATTCCTGGGAAATTGAGGGCCATCAGGCCATGCCAGGTGGGAACAGAGACCGCGTCAGCTGGCAGCCATGTGCACAGAAATTAGCGTTAAGCTCCCTCCTGGTTCCCAAGCACTCAGGTGCTCAGGGCTGAGTCCTGGGCGTGAGCCCTGCCCACTGCGGCAGCACACGTCAGCCCAGGTGCCCGTTTCATCCTCCCTCAGTCCCGCCTGGTGGCACTGCAGCGCCTCATCCTGCTAAGGACTCAGGACCTCCCTGCGCACACCCGCCGTGTGGCCAGCCCCACACAGGAAGGGGACCAAGGGGAGCAGTGGGCAAGGCTGGGCTGGGCCTGGGAACCTCAGACCTCTGCCCCGGCTGACTCCAGGCTCTGCTTCCCTGCTGGCAGCTTTTCAGAGGCCCTCATCTCCCCACCCACAGACACCTGGCATCACCGCCTCTGTGGGCTCCAGCTTTCCTAAGAGAAAGCAAGAGCCCCAGACATCAGGTGCAGACGCGAGCTGCCTGCTGAGAATGAGAGGAAGGGAAAAAATAGTCACGAACCCTTTAAAAAGAGCTTGATATGTTCCAGGTACCATTCAAGAGTGTTCTGTATCTACTCTGAATTCATTTAATGTCCTTCCCATTCTGTGAGGCAAGGGCGGTACTACCCTCAACTTACAGATGAGAAAACAAGGGCACAGAGAAGTTGTTCCTTGACCAAAGTCATTCAGACAGTAAGTAGCAGACCTGGGGTTCAGAACCAGCCGTTCTGTACCAGATCCATGCTTGAACACATCCTGCTTTCTAAAGAAAAACAAGGCCAAATTACCAATTCAGTAAATAGTCTCAGAACTCAGCTCATTAATCCCTTTACTCATTTACTGGGCACCTACCCTGCCAGGCCCTGCGGCCACAGACAGGTGTAAGACATACTCTCACCCCTCACCCTAGCTGGTGTGGGTGGATTGTAGGCCACTCGGCCAGACCTGGGAACTCTTGTCCTGCAGCATCACCGATTAGAACAGAGACACTGACCTAGAGCAAGTTTCAGGCCCTCTTTGTCCTCGGGCCCCTAATGCGTAGCTCAAGGTCTCTCCTAGTGCTAATGTATTTGATGTTCTTTTGCGATATTTCCTCACTTGCTTCTAAAAAAAAAAAAAACTAGCCTGCTTGACAGGGGCTCTGTGGAACTCCTGGGGTACTAGGACTGCACGTGTGGCCCCGGAGGTAGGGAGCCCTCCGCTCTGAGTTGGTGGCTGTGTCATTCAGTATTCGAGAAGAAGGTGACACCATCCACCCACAGGGCACAAAACCAACCACTACTCCCCGCCCACCCCTGAGGATAGTTGCTCAGCTGCCTTTCTCTAAGCTCTCCGCCCTCCTAGGCTCTCTTTGATATCTTGCTAGCTCAGTTCTGCTCCAGTGCCAATGCCTAGGCATGGGAGAGATGGCTCCCTGGGTTCCAAAGCCCTTTAGGGCTGTAGGCGCCAGGCCAGGTTGCCAGGCAACCGTGCCTCCCATAGGACGGCTCAGTCTCAGAGGCAGTGTAGAAGGCTTGTCTTGCAAAGGGCCTTCACTTTGCTCTGCGGAGTTCTCAAGGGCAGAGCCTGGGAGCATAGGTTTAATAGGCAGCAGCCCAGAATGAGGAAGAGGGTGTTAAGCAGATGCTACATAGTCAGACTGGCTGTGCCCGCAGGGCCTGTAGTCACAGCAGGGCCTGCAGTGGTCCCCACCTAAAGGGGCTACTTCCCCTACCTGCACTTTCCCAGCTGCCCACTGGGCTCTTTGGGTACAGGGTTCATGTTAGCCTAGGCACAGGAACCTCCTCTGGGGTTTCCTTGGAGCCCCGAGTCTGCAGACATTAACATAGCCCTGTGTCCCAGCTGTAGAGAAAACTTTTGAGATGTTTGTGGGCCATATTATTAACAATAACTGATGTTTGTATGGCCCTTGCTGGTTTATTTGTACAGTTCCCTAGAGGTGCATTTCAAGATCAAAATCATCTGTAGTATTTTACCCGGCCACTGTTTTCCTAGTCCCCTCATCCTAATCTAATTTGCACAGGACTATTAGAGATCAGTCTAAAACTCAACTAACCATGTCACCCTAAGAAGCACAGATTCCCTGCTGTCCTCCGTATAATGGAAGACCTGCAGGATGAGGCCACATTCCCTCTCCAACCTGATCTCCCCACTTCTGTGACCTATGACACTTAGTTCCTGGACTGGCCACTGAATGGCCAGCCAGAGAGACAGTGGTACTGTTCATAAGGTAACAGCTATCCAGAGGTGAATTGCCTGGGTCTCAGGACTGCTGCCAGGGCTCAGCTGGCATCAGAATCCAGGCTATCAAATGACACATTGACTGCATTCCCCAGGCTGCTCTTGCAGTCCCTGTCCTTCCTGCCCTTCCTGCCTTGGGTTGGGAGACCAGGCCCAGCTCTCCTCACCACCACCCACCATGGCGACTGGCACCACCATCACCACCATGAGAAGGGGTGGTGCTGCAGCCTTAGGGTCCTACAGTGTTAACCCCCAACGCAACCGAAAAGGGAAACCTCCCCAAGGATGCCATCTTTCCATCTCTGGCTGATGACTGCTCTCCTACAGTGGGGAAAAACACCCCACTGTGGTCTTCACCTTTGAAGAGTGAAGCACACATGACCACCCCATCCTTTGATCTGCTGTAGACAGGAGAGGATCCCAGGGGAGCAGAGCCTATTAGCTCCCAGACAGCCTGTGACACTGGTACCCAGACCCTCAGGGGCTTCCTGACCATCCAGCGCTTTCTCACCTCCCCCCATTTCCAGCATCACCTCAGAGAAGGACTATCAGGAAAACCAAGCCATTCTGCAAGTCCATGTGTGCAGCTGTGCAAACGCTGACTTGTGATTTTAACTGCCTGATCTAACGCAAACACAGCTAGGAGGGACTAATGGAGTAGAACTGAACAGACAGCCTGCCACATGGAGATGACTTACTTAGCAGTGGTTGTTAGTGCAGCTGAGAGTGAGTCTCTGTTAGGCACAACTGTGGAGGGGACCCGTGTCCTTGGCAGGTCCCCTTGACCACACCTTTCTAACTAAAGATACCCTCGCTGTTCCCACTATACAAAGCACACCAGCAAGATAGCAAAGTTTCAGACATGACATCCTCCAAATAGATAGGGAAACTGAGGCCCAGAGACACAGCTGTTGGTCAGGACAAGAAGCAGGGTCCCAGACTCTTAGTCCTTCTGAGGCTTAAAGATGCCAGCATAAGCTAGCCTGCCCCACAACAGCACAGCGTGGTCCTCCACAAATTGCAGGCAGAGCGCCCAGAGGGCGGCATTGTCTCAGTTCCTTTACGCTTCCTCTCATAAGCTTGTCCACCACTTTTGCTGAGGCCCTAGATTTATTCTTAACATTTTATCTGGTAAGCGGGCTTAACTTTTTTTTTTTCCCCTTCTGTAATCTTTTCTCAAAACAACCCCACAAGTCATCCTGTTTTGAGAGGCAGGGACCAGCCTGCTGAGGCAGAGTATTTTCTCAGGGAGGTGCTGCCCTGGTAGAAGAAAACCACCAGCGATTCCCAGGGCCTCTCAGAGAGTACCCTGACTTCCAGTAGCTCAGCTCCCCCAGCAAGTTGGGAGGCGATGGTCCACTGAAGGGCCTTACGTACTCTGCCCTGTGCTTGCTGTGTCGCCAGGCCAGAGGGCCCATCACAGAGGCTCCAGGTAGGCAGATGGGAATAGGTTTCCAGTCTTGCAGAGCCCCGAAACCACTGCCCCATTTACGCATTCTAGAGCTCAGCAGGAGCCCTCAGAGGCAGCGTCTGTTGCAGCCCCAGGCAAGCACACACACTGGGTACTTCCAGGGTGCTCAGGAGCCGCGCAGTGAGTGGGCACCAGCCTCTGTTGGTCTCCATTGCCTGGCACGGGTCCAGCTAAAGCTGTGCGCACCAGCAGAAGGACAAGCGGTGAGAAATGAGAGGCTGGGGGCTTTGAGTTAGAAGTCTGCGTGTGTCTTTGTGGGGTTTTTGTTTTCATATTTTTCAGTTTTTTTATTGGAAAATGTTTGCATTACATTAGGATTACATTTTTTTGTGGAGAGTGGGCACAGGTACATAACACATCTTAATTCTTTTTTCATTCCTTTTCTTCTCCCTCCATTGCTTGATCCTCTTATCATTTAAATAAAGTCTATTTCCCTAATTACTAATATCTGTCTTTTATTTGGCTCTTTATTTACATTTTGAGTTTCTCGTATGAGATAAACCATGCAGTATTTAAACCTGTGTATCTGATTTGTGTTCTAAAGATGCATCCTTTTTCTTGGAAATGACTCAAGTTTATCCTTCTT